>JAMKCH010025183.1:0-84567 GCA_023653785.1 Ophioderma brevispina
AAAAGCGTTTTTCATGGAATACATGGAATACGAACACACTCCTTGTGTAAAAAGTTGGTACAATGAAACCTGCAAGTTAAATATGCTTGCTGGGATCACATCTCAAAAACTACTGAGTAGCTTTAAATGGAAATATCGAAGCAGTTAGCCAACACGTACAAAATATAGTTTATAATTTTGTTTAAAGGTTATGATGCTTAGAGTAAAGTGTTGTGTACTTTTACTTTTGACCCACTGTTCAGATGCGTATCTTTGAATAAATTGTGTTGGCATTTCCATGTGTTATAAATGATACATATATACATTAGAATATAATATTACTCGTGATGATTTATAGGTTATATTAACAGATGCGTCGCCTTTTTCTCCCGAAAGGTAGAAGAGATATACCATCGAACACTCTGGCGAAACACGCATTATACTAGATTCCACTGCAGAAAATGTATGGTTGCTAGGTAACTGTTGTGTGAAAATTAGAGTTATCCATTACTTCATTGCTGACTGAGAGCAAATTAAAGGCAAAATGAACCAATTTCTGAATTTACAAGAGTGATTTCATTACTTCACTGGACGGAGAAACAGTTAACGTAAGTTCAGTAATGTGTGAATCACCACTCTTGTCAATGACTTCCAGACATCATCTCATCAAAGCGTTGTTGATGAGTCTGGTTACAAAACAGTTATAATAATAATAATAATTTGTATTTTTAACGCGCGACATATCCACGTTAAACGTGATCAAGGCGCTGTGCGGCTGCCATGAAAGGCGCTCAGCACATCAGAGAAACCATAATACCAGAACAGATTTATGCCAAGAAGCTCGATTTTAGAAGCAGGAGGAAACCGGAGTACCGGAGAAAAGAAAACTTGGGGAACGAGTATGGATCGAGAAACCAAATTCTAACAGGCAATGAAAATATTCTTTACTTGTCGTGATCTTTAAAACGCTCTTAAGAAATTTTGAGGAGTTATTAGGGGAGGTGGTTATTTATAGGGTACTTGCTCGGGAAGTCAATTGGTTAGCTTGGCCAGACCTGTCTTCAAAGCATGCAGGGAATACAAAAGAATCACCTGTACAAATATCAGAAATATACATATTTGTATTCTTTGCATGCTTGAATGATCTGGAGGACAAACATAAAGTCCACTTAAGATAATTAACCTTCCGTTAAAGGAAACTATTATGTTGTATATTTATATTCTCATGAAATATGGTGTCTTTTTCGACAGGGTGTATTTGATTAGTCATGCATGGTAGCACAGAATACAGATGTGTGCTATATAATATTTGAGGTACATGTGCATAATTGACAATGTGATAATCTGAAGCAGTATATGTCTCCCTCCCTAAATTAATCTAATGTTTCTGGTATCCTACGAACCTTGCAATAATCCATATACATGTTGATATAGCTATATCACAACGTATATACTATAATTTAAAACTACCTGATGATTCAGCAGTTGCAGAGATTTCGGTACAGAAGATTGCTGGTAAGCTTGTCATACACAGTGTTTTTCATGTACTATGAAATAGGTCTACAACTTTGAGCGATTTTGGGATGGATAGTACCACAAACACGATTTTCCTTTTAGTTGGCCCTAAAATGATATTTGTCCAAGGCCAGTTCTGTTATAATTTTGAGTGCAATTTAATCATTACAATTGTAACCCTTTTTCACCTATTTGAAATAAGTAGAGAATAAAGGTATTGTTTTTAGCAATCAAGAGCTGAAAATTCAAACTTCTAAAATGCTTTTATCTCATTTCGGTTGGAAGACACAAAATTTAAAAGTTGAACCCTAACCCCATAAAAATAATTTCATTAGATGGTACTTTGATACCATTCTGTTAATGCTTTCTGAGAAAACATCTACGTCTCCGGCACAAACCACCCGTGACTGTAACTGCAAAAATAATTGTGCACCCTTAATGGTAAATACCATTAGGAGTTATGATCAGGCGACCGTTACAAGAAGAAGAAGCATTTTGCAGCAAGAAACTCATATTTTGTTGGTGACCCTATGCGTGTGTCGCACAATCAATTGCAAAGTATTGTATTATATCCTATTCCATTTTATACATTTCAGCTGATTAGTGTGGATACGAAGCAAGTTTGTGTTGCAACATGGTGTGCTGAAATTTCTCACTAATTTGATCATTTTTATTGTTATATTGTTTTATATTGTTTCTAAATTATCTTAATTCATTCATGAACACTACTAAACCTTAAACTACTGTTCACTTATTCTCGGTAATCGCAATAAAATAGAAAAACAAAATAACTAAAGCATAGTGATAAAATAGAAAAATGCACTTCGAAACGTGAGTTTCCGTAACCTGACCCATCCGACACACTTTTTTTTCTGACACACTTATGAATTCGGAAACCTTAACGAAATAAACCTGTGCTTTATTCCGTGAAGGGTTTCCGAATTCATATGTGTGTCAGAAAAAAAGTGGCATATGGGTCAGGTTACGGAAACTCCCCTTCGAAACAGAGATAAATGTGGAAAAGGAGAGGAGAGATTAAGAGTGAGAGAGGGAAACAGAGAGAGAGAGAGAGAGAGAAAGGACACACATGAGTTGCAACATAGCATGTCAATATAGACTTAATGGAAAGGGACATCTTATTATACAGTAACGTTCAACCGTAACGGTTAAGAATAGTCAAAAGTATAATGTACAATAAGAAATATTGCATTAATAATGGAAACCGACAGGCTGTTACAAATGTGTAGTATACTCAAAGTTAAAACACTAATTACATGGATAGAAACTAAACTCTAATAAGCCTGTTGGCGCGCAAGAATGTTTTGCTATATTAAGTCCCCACCATTTTGGAATACCCTTTTCTATCGCGGATAGTATAAATTCGGAGTGGAAAAAAGCCACAGTATTGCAAGTTACACTTACACAAGCATATGCGCAGGAAGCAAATGATTGGCAATATATCAAGTCGAAGATAATGATGTTTTTTCGTTGTTTACCAGAGGTTAAGTAACATGAGCTATAAAACATATATTTCTGTGTTTTTAGGGGTTGTGTAGGTGGGGTGGGTATTGGTGTGGCCGTGTATAGTCTATAACTGGCATTTAATCGAATGAAGCACATCATATTACATTTTATTCGTTAGAGACACCAATTCTAATTTTAAGGCGGCACTGGCACATTTTCACAAAATATGAAATTTCTTCAATTTGATCGCAAATAATAGTCTAGGCCATTGGAAGAATAGAAATATATTTTACATATAAAATAACATACCCAAAACAGATAGGGATATTAATAAGAAGCTAAAGACTCCCAGGTAATTTGTAGGCCAACTTTAAGTTTGCCGTAACTTCAATCAACAATATGTCTATTACATGAATATCATAGACTCGTACTCATTGATATTAAAACTACGAAAGTCACAAATCGGTCAAACAGGGTTCATGCCACGGGAATCAGGCTCCGGCGTGTATTTTCTTGAGTTAAACGCCATTTCCGTCGTCTGCTAAATAAATGTCGCCGGCGACATTAATTATAAAAATCGCTCTGTTTACCCATAAGGGCGCTGATTTGGGCTTAAACATTTCAGGTGAGGGCTAATGTATATAAAAGCTTTATAACCATGCAAAAAATATCATTTTTTAAAAAATCGTGAGGGCGCACTATTTTTCAAATGTGCCAGTGTCTCTTTGAACTTGATGTCTTAAAAGTACTCAGTAATATACTCTGGTCCCAAAATATGGAACACACTTAGTAACATATTCATAAACTCTAAAACCCTTAATGCTTTTAAATTTAAATCTAAAACAAAAGAGTTAATTAATAAATATTTAAATTAAAACTTTTTGATAACAGCATCAAAACAGGTCATCAGTATTTTTCCCCCCTCAATTTCTATAGTTGACCACTCAATAATTTGAAATAAGCACTTTTTCTCCTTCTCTTTTATCGTTTCTTTTACCAGGTCTTTTGCCCCCCCCCCCTGGGAAACAAAAAAAAAAAAAAAAAACAAAAAAAAATTTTCTTGTTAAAACAATACTAATTGTCAATGAAAATTTTGTCATGTCCTCGTCTGCATCGTCCTGTTCTGTCTTTTCTTTGTCCTGTCTTGTCCCGTAGTTAATTAATTAATCTTAATCCTGTATATTTTTAGGGGGTCATGCTCCAAGTCCATCAGACTTATTATGGCCTCTCCAGCATTTGATAGCATGCCATTTCATCATTCTGTATATTATTTTTCCCCTCTTAAATATGTCAATATTTATTCCAATAATAACTGTAAATAATTGTATCATTATGCAATGTATTGGCTGAATGATAATGCTAATAAAACTAATTTGAATTTGAAAAACACACAGATAAAAATACAACACACATATGACTAAGCAAAATTTATCGACAGAATGGTGTTTTGTCTATTGTAAACGCCCTCACAGCCACGGTTATGTCATTGTTGTAGGCGACTATTTTCTTTATCAAAGTCAGTCGAGGGTTCCCAAATATGGAGCCAGTGCATGTACAATACTATGAACACCTTATGCACGCGCACTAAAAGCATTCCAATTCTTTGTTACCGCACATGTTGTGCAGGGAGACACGATAGACATCGGTGCATATTGGAGATGATACATATGATTATTTCTTTCTTAACAAATTAGCTTATACCGTCTGCAAAAATATTTCCTACAGTGAAAATTTGATCAAGGCGGTAAAGTACATTAATGTTTATTACAAATGCTTTGTTTTTAATATAAACCGATGCCAATCGATGTACGTAGACTTGCACAATAACAATGTACAGTTACTCTGCATAGCTGCTGCTTCGTTAGTTACTAGTTAACAACTTATTTTATATCGATGCTATATACTAGTGAAAATCGATTGAATTGAGAAAACTGTGTAGCATACTAGTCCCAGAAACCAATCCCTAAGGTTCATGCTAATTTTGAGCAGCGATGCCTACTACTGTTTGCTACATTTTCATATGATGTACTTTTGTCGAGAGATTGACAACAGTATGAGGGGAAACGTCTCTCTAATAACATTTCTTATTTTTCAACTTTCTTAAAGTAATTTAATATAAATCCTGACATTTGATGGATGATATATTTCGTTGTGTAAATCTAAAATAATAAAGGTCTCACGATTTTTACCGATGCTGCTGAAAGTTGGTGGTAGTATCACAGGGTTTCGTGTACATAGATGGCTCGATCACTTTTTCAAAACATGATAATTATGTCCATGACAATCATTTAACTTGTATTAAATGAGAGATAATTGTAAAAGAATTACTTGGAGCTCAAAATTGTGAAGAAAAACAAAACAAAAAATACATCGTTCCTCGGACCGCTTGTGTCGCCTGCCGTTGCCGTTAGTGAATGATAGGCCTAACATGACCTTTGACCTTGATATGTGACCTTTAACCTCATCAACAAATGAGGGATCCCATGTTGCACCTATGATTCAAGTTTGGTTCCAATTGAACTTCAACTTTTCAAATGAGGTCAATTTTACATTTTCAGCCTATTTTACAACTTGACCTCACATGACCTTTGACCATGGTATGTGACCTTTGACCTCATCAACAAATGAGGGATACCATGTTGCACCTATGATTCATGGTTCCAATTGAACTTCAGCTTTTCAAATGAGTTCAATTTTACATTTTCAGCCTATTTTACAACTTGAACTCACATGACCTTTGACCTTGGTATGTGACCTTTGACCTCATCAACAAACGAGGGATCTCATGTTGCACCTGTGACCCATGTTTGGTTTAAATCCATTAAAATATGAGGATATTACAGGCAAATGTTAACCCCTTTTCACAACAGACATCAACAACAACAACAGACAACCCACATCAAGAACAGACAATAACTACAGTGGACAAAGTGATCCCTATGTGTCTTCCTGCCTTAGGGAAGGCGACACAAAAACTAGCATATTAATGAAAATTTGGCTGAAAAATCAAGATGGCGGCCGTGAAGCGTATTGTTTCCAGGTAGTTACAAAAATAGCCAGAAGGAAGACAAATCATTGACATATTTTATATGAAAAATAATTGGATAAGGAATACTTTAAGACTGTGAAAATTGAAGAAAATTGGTCTTTGGTTTCGAAATCCAAAAAATCTAGGAAAATTGGTGAAAAATCAAAATGGCGGATGTGCGATAAATGATCAGGGCCAAACCCTTTGACATCAATTTCTCTTTGAAAACTGCCATATTTTAGTGCCATTTAGTAAAAAAATAAAATATAAAAACCGCCCTCCTTCCTCACTTTTCAGAGGCCACTGCACTGCTACGAGAATCTAATCAATAGATTAAGGGACCCATGTAAACGTCCACATAATTATTTATCCCACTGCTTATGGTAGCTTCACATGAATAACTATTATTGACTTCTATCTGTATGCCATTTTTCTTTTTATAATGATGGCCGATGTTTGCTCTAAAATTGCAAGATATACTTATTCGAGGATATATAAGGGAGTAAATAAGAATACTTTACTGAATAGGGCATTTTTTCTTTTGCCCAACATCAGGAAAATGTATTATACGATAATACGCGGGTAATTTTGGTCAATGACATCTAGGTCATAGTTGCTCACTGGAGACTAACTGACATAAACAATGAGATATTAACTTGCATTATGATGAAATCACACTATCATTGTAATTTAATGACGAGCTAATGTGGTCATATATATATAATGACTCAGTCTTGTTCGCAATACATCATGCGTGTGTACAGATATAGGTAAGAATGGCTACATAGCTCTTGTGCTGTAGGACTAAATTGAATGTTCATATTCGACTAAATAAGATCCCCAAAAGTCAATTTATGTTTCAAATTGATACATAAAAAGATGAATAAATATTCATCCTTGTCTACCTGGAGAAGTAAGTAGGTTTAAATTTCATAAAACAAATATAAATATTATACCGTTCTGATGCTATTCGCCAGGAGAGCGATGGACACCTTTCGGACCTAACAGCTATAGATGATGTCTATCGCTCCCAACCCATGCTTGATAGCTCAATTGGAAGAGCACCGTTCTAGTAATACGGAGGTCGCCGGTTTTATAGACTATTATTGTTTGGCAATGTATTCATATTAATAATATTTTATAACCTTACGAGTTTGTTATGAAACAGCAAAATCATGAATACAAACTTCATCGTTGCTTCAGTCTGTGTCTACTTCTAGAGAGGATGTACTCAGCTCTATCTTAAAGGGGGTGGTCCGATTTGATTCTATAAAGTTTTCATCTTGATTGGATTACCTTGACCCCAAAACCCCACCTGTAAAGTTTCGCGCCGATATTTCAATCCGTTTTGATGTGAGAGCTAAAACGTGATTGTGTAAGTCTATAGAGCACTGTGTAAAATTAATATTGGTCGACCAAAATGGGGTACATTTTCGCTCATAAAATCCAAACCAAACATCTTTTAGCCCTAAGTTTCACAGGGTAAATGAGAAAAATAGTAGCTTTCATAGACACCAAAATAATAACCACTTCTGGTACAATCTGGGGTTCTGATTCATTTTTAAGAAAATGTGCAAGTTTTATTTGGGGCAACAGACGGTTATGTCATGTTAATAATTTATCAATAATTTTACACCGGGTTTTGTCTTCTCCCTTTGAAGGGACTACGGAATTTGTTATGCAGCTTGTTATTTGGTCTACACCCCATAGACTTGATACTTGATACTTGATATAGAAACATCCTCATAAGCAAATCTTGCTGTCCTGGATGCTTAACTGTGCAGTGCAGTCCAAGTGCAATATATATACAAAATACTTCAGGAACAAAGATTAAAAGAAAACAAAAAGTGCGGCTAAAAACTTGATGGCTACATTACCACCCATAGCTGGAAACAGTAGGTGGCAGACATCTGATAATTGGTAGAGCTGCCACACTGAAGCCATGATGTGTAGGGGCTAAGACTGCTTCAGCAGGGAGGATGTTCCAGAGTGGGATGACACGAGGATAGAATGAATACTTGTATGTGTTAACTTTGGTAGTGACCTGGTGATATCGGAGTACATGGTAACCTCTAGCTCCAGATTTTTGTTGTGGGAGAAAAAAGCGCTGATGGATGGATTGAATTGTTGATACAACCGTGTAAAATCTTCTGAACTGGTAGTCTGAGCCAGAAGTCTTCTGTCTTCAAGAGTGTCCCACTGCAGAGATTTGAGCATATTAGAAACACTTGATCTTCTCCTGTAGTCACCTACTGCGAATCTGGCTGCTTGGCGTTGGATATTCTCAATTTTGGTTTTGTCTTTTTTTGTGTGTATGGGTTCCACACCGAAGAGGCATATTCAACCTGTGGTCTTACAAGGCTTTGATATGCTTTTTCTTTGACAGGGGCTTCACATGGTCCAAGATTTCTGCGGATCAATCCAAGTGTTTTGGATGCCTTGGCACGAATAGATTCAATGTGCTTGGTGCAGGACAGGTCTGAGGATATGGTGACACCCAGGTACTTCGTGGAACTCTCTTGGGGGGTGGCATCACCTTCAATGGTCTGTAATCGGCTAAAGACATCCAGTAGTCTGAAGACCCAATTTGGGTTTGTCGTAACTTTAATCAACAAATGTGTCAAATGTAGTCTACGCAAAAACATATAGTGCACTGTATGGAATTTATTACGATAGTGCCAATATTGATACGCTCGTACATAGTGGTCATTTGAAAGAATATAAGACAGATTTTTTTAAAAAGTGCACATTTGAATTACTTTTAAGGATTTAAAGAGTAGTCAGGTAGAACCTTCACGTGACCGTAAGGTTGAGTATGGACACAATTGTTTTGCTGAAACTTATAGATAAGGGTGTGTAGAATAAGAATCTGCCGGTGCCACCTGGGCATCCTTGAGCATTTTGAGAAATCCAAGATGGCGTCGCCATAAATGATAATATCTATTTAACCCTATATTATCAAACTATGGAGTTACTAGATATACTATAGGATCCAATGAACAAGTGTATGGCACTTGTAACATTAAGTCATACTTCAAATTCAAAATGGAAGCCAAATCCAATAATTTTAAAATATGCCATATAACAGCAATACCTGCGATAAAAATAGACGAGAAGTACTTGGGTTATGTTGCTAGACACAATTAAATGTATTTCTGATACTTTTAAAGTTATAACATGACGTCAATCAATATGGCAGCTAAAACGTGAATATCTTCAAAAATACTGGCAGTAAAATTGATAATATTACAGCTTCAAAATCGAAATCAATGTGTCAATGACATTAGAAATGTACCTTTGATCCTAACCAATGTACAACATACATTTCAATTTGTTTTAAATGCGCCAAAATCGAAATAAAACTAATGTGGTGCAAAGTTGTCAAAAATACCATAGGAATTACATTTTTTCACATATATTGCACTCAATTTATAATTTGACCCATTTTTATTTATCCGGATTACCTGGTATCGCTTGGTTATGATCATAGGTACATTTCTAATTGTTTCATTGACACAATAATTTATACTTGAAGGTAATATTTAGACATTTGTGTCAAGTATTTTTTTAAGATATTCACGTTTTGGCTGCCATATTGATTGACGTCATGTTACAACTCTAAAAGGGTCAGAAATACATTTATTGTGTCTAACAACATAATATAAGTACTTCATTTTTATTTTTTATCGCAGGTATTTGCTGTTATATGGCATATTTTAAAATTATTAGATTTGGCTTCCATTTTTAATTTGGAGTATTACTCAATGTTACAAGTGCCATGTATTTGTTCATTGGGTCCTATAGTATGTCTAGTAACTCCATAGTTTGATAATATAGGGTTGAAAAGATAATTATCATTTATGGCGACGCCATCTTGGATTTCTCAAAATGCTCAAGGATGCCCAGGTGGCACCCGGCAGATTCTTATTCTACACGCCCTTATCTATCATTTTCAGCAGAAAAATTGTGTCCATACTCAATTTTACGGTCAGGCCATAAGTTGGACCATGGCTACCTGACTAGAGTGAATGTGTGTGTATGCGTGAGTGCACTCACTCGTGCAGTATGCATTCTATTGTATAGACTACCTCTCTGTATCTGTTTGTCTATCTATTCCCAGTTTAAAGAAATAAAAATTACGTCTAGTTTAAGGTCAACTTTATGTGTACTTTGCCAAGATGTCAACTTTATGTGGTCAACTTTATGTGTACTTTGCCACTTTATGTGGTAAAACTTTATGTGTACTTTGCCAAGATGTCAACTTTATGTGGTCAACTTTATGTGTACTTTGCCACTTTATGTGGTAAAACTTTGTGTACTTTGCCAAGATGTCAACTTTATGTGGTCAACTTTATGTGTACTTTGCCACTTTATGTGGTAAAACTTTATGTGTACTTTGCCAAGATGTCAACTTTATGTGGTCAACTTATGTGTTACTTTGCCACTTTATGTGGTAAAACTTCTATGTGTATTTGCAAGATGTCAACTTTATGTGGTCAACTTATGTGTACTTTTTGTCAATTTATGTGGTAAAATTTGTTAATTTGCCATAGTGTGAATGAATTGACAGTTGGAACGAATTGAAAAAACTATGAATATTTAGAATGACGTGTGCACATAAAAATTCGGTCGCCGCGACATAGGCTTACTGTCGCACAAAAGCTACGGCACCTGACTTGATATCAGTACCACGGTAATAGACTATGATAAATAAATTTAAAAAAAAATTTGCCATTGATGCTCAAAATGTTATTTCAAAAAGGTGGTAGGTTCCATTCAATTAAAGGTTAAATTTAAGCAAATTAGATTAATTTACATATATGCTAATGAGATTTTGAGTCATATTAAAGCGATCAAATTCAACTGCTACTAAAAGGTTCTCATGCCTTCATTAAAGAGAACTCGGGGTGAAAACATTAAGAAGGTCATATGATAGGTATGGGTATATTGGGCCAAACCAGAAGTTCGAGCATCAGAGGATATTGGGTTGTAGGTGTAACTGATGTTGTGTTCATCATTTAGGTTGATTTGTCTGTTCCGCTCTTGCCTGTCAGCCCAGGGCTAGTGACCTCATTCATTGTGTGGTTGGCAGCTTTGAAAAGCATGCAGGGTACTTCCAACAATTGTACTGAATACTCTGGTAAATCATGCAGAGGTTATTTTACTCTATGGACCTGTTTCGAGATATTGGTCTGACAGATCAAGGTGGACTCACACATACATACATACATTTTAAACTCGGTCTTTATATTCGTTAAAATGACCTCATATGAACCAATTCTTATAGAGTCGACGTGCCCAATATAACCATGGGGTAATCTGACATCGTTACCAATGATGGGTGTACGCGCGTTGAAATCGTCTCGCAGCTTGTTACCAGCGGGATATTCCAAGAAGGATTGACTAAGTTACAACGAGTAAAATGCTCCTTAGTAGCAGTCAGAGAATATGAAGCAACGATGACACTTGAGTTCACGATTTTGTGTTTTCCTGACACACACCATGATATAAAGCTTACGATAGACGCTTACGAACACGCTTGCAAAAATATTAGTATATCAAGGCCAAAGTTAAGTAGTTGAACTCAATAGCACAAAATAAGTAATTTCTTGATTTTATATGTCTTTTGTAGCTTTGAGCTACCGATGTTATGATTTAGCGAAATCCTATCACGGAGAGACTGGACCTATCTGACGTATATGCTTTACATGCAATCTTATGGGATTCTACAGTTCGTGTAACACTTTATTATGGGAGAACCGAGCCGGTGTAATATGTGATACTAGGCCGAATTTTGAAGCCGGTAGCCGGTTACTAAACATTGGTCTGTAAACGTGTCGGTCTTTTATTTAAAGCAATAATAGCAATTGTTTTGAAGAGCGCCCCCAATTTTCCACACATTTTGAAATTTTACACGCGTTACATTGGTAATGGATAGTAAACAACCTGTGAATGGTTAAGCTCGCCAAAATGTTATATGTGTCGGCAAAACGAAGGAATAGGAATTTTGTTAAAATTGAATAATTATTATCGGGATTATCCGATAATAATTCAACGCTGTTTAGAAACGGCCTTCCAATTGAAATAGCCGGGAAATAGCGCCTATGTGTCTACGCTAATCAATTAGTTGTTTATTGATAAGCAAGTCAAGTTAGAGGTCATTTTAGTGAGGGGTGCCCTATTCATCATGGATGGACATTAAAGCTTAGCCTTCCAGCTCGCCGTTAGGTACAATCTGGGATCAAATTTTTAATTACAAAATCGCTTCTTTATGATAATAGTGTTTGTAGCATTTTCGTCGGAGGTATAGTTTCTTAGACTATTACCAACATAAATGTGCAAAAACTATCAAAATTTTGAAAATGGGGGCGCGCTCTTCGAAAAATGTGCTGAATGGCTTAAATGTATTTTAATAAAGGTAATATTTATAATAATGGATTGGAGTGAATATGTGATATTGCAAATTCGAAAGAATTGTTTCCATGTGTCTGCCATTCTGACAACATTCGACGAAAGTCATGCTTGTCAAGAACAAGGGAAACTGGACATGTTTATGGTACGTACAAGTCACCAACACATTAGAATAACAGCGAGAAATTGGGTTTCATTTTGTAAAGTGTATAATTTGATTTTAGATGTTATGTTCAGGGCAGGATTGTCACCTCGTGCAAAATATAACATCCCCCGAGGATTATACTCCCGCCATAAAAAAATCCGAAAACGATGTGAAATGGCAATCAACGTGCTCAAACTTGGTTTTCAATGAACGCGCCAGCCGCTGGATAAAATCTCTCAAACTCCACATTCATGCTTCGTTATCAAGCATTACGGACACAGCAGTGGCGAGCCAGCTTTTTCAGGGGGGGGTGGGCAAGGGGGGAGAAAAATTCCCCACGGGGGGTGGGGCAGCTGCCCTGGCTACGCACTGGATCACAGGTTCAAAAAGCAAACACCATTACGCAGAACAAACGCTAACAAGTACATTCCTACCAACCTTTTAATACAGTTAATTGAATCGTTCGGAGTTTTAGGCGGGGAGTATATAATGATCACTTGCGGATGATCAGATTAGTCCTTTGAAATCGAAAAAAAAATTAAATATAAACACTTGGCCTGTGTGAATTACCTGCGTGATATTGTTTCTGCCCCCCAAATTTCTACCCTCTCAAGAAAATGACTGATTTTTGGCAAAACATGAGGTTATATTTGGTCAAATTGGAATGCCCCAATTTAACTTTCTCTCTTGCATAGAGACTTGCCGGAGGACGTCACGCTTTTAAAGATGCTGTCACAAAGATACATTATTTCAACCCCTAATTCATACTACAATCACTTCAAATTATTTGAACAACCAAGTGGTTGGATGCCTGGAATTAACGTAATTCTTGATTTATTAAAAAAAACCAACAGTTGATGGAGGATCTTTCCGACGACTGCTAGAGAAAGTTGATGGGTTAATCCTATCTTGCACCTGTTAGATCTTGAAAGGAAAAAAAACGGGTATGAGTGGTAGTAAATTGCTGACCACAATATTTGTCCAAAAGCCATCGTAAACCGTACTAACAAAGAGTGACATGAAAGGATGACTCAGAGATTTTCCGAGGATGGCAGAGCTTCAATTTTCAATATAATCGTGTATTTTGCAGATAAATAATTCTTGTCAAATACTACTCACTGTCGGAAATAGCGAAGCTCAAATCGATGTCTTCATATAGAAAATCTCAACTTGTTATCAATTTCCGGGATCGATTTTTTTGTTCTACACAGCTCCGATGCCAATGGTGTAATCTGTAATACTTGTTACTGCATCAAACGAAAAATCCAATTCGTCCCAAAAATTCGGAATTGAGTATTTTATGTGGACTATCTTTAGTTTTATGGACTGTTTAAATTCATAATCAAAAAAAGTATAGTTGGGAAATATCGAGTCAGCCTTGAGTCACTGTCACCAACACCAGCAGTTAATTAATATGTGGTATATTAACTTCCTTGCAGTTGCAAAACAAAGTAAGCATCTAGATGGTTTGAAATAAGTGGAAGTGATGTTAGCATGGGTTTATTTCAGTTATGATTAAAGAGACCATTGCACACTTGAAAAAATAGAGTACGCCCTTCAAGATTTTTCCAACAATTGATAGTTTTGTAAGAATTTACAACGCGTTTGAGATAGAGAGAGAGTATAGATATAAGAGAGATATATATAATATATATATCGATGTATATACTAATATATATTAGCCCGTATATGGGTAAACAGATGATGTATATAAAATCATTCCGGATGGTTTTATTCAGTAAAAATACACAAGAAATACACACCCACACCGGAATTGGTTCCGACGCCTCTACCCTGTTTGACCGGTTTATAACCTTTTTGGTTTTACAAGAGTACCTGTGAATATTATGTATAAACGTATGGTTATATTAAGGCCCTCTAGTGTTTATGGTTTTTAATGCTTTTGTGTATAAAATATATTTGTACTTTGCCACTTTATGTGGTAAAACTTTATGTGTACTTTGCCAAGATGTCAACTTTATGTGGTCAACTTTATGTGTACTTTGTCACTTTATGTGGTAAAACTTTGTGTACTTTGCCAAGATGTGAATGCATTGACAGTTGAGAACGAATTGAAAAACTATGATATATTTTTAGCATGTACGTGTGCACATAAACATTCGGTCGCCTAACATAGGCTTACTGTCGCCACAAAAGCTACACGCACTGACTTGATATCAGTACCACGGTAATAGACTATGATAAATAATTAAAAAAATGCCATTTGATGCTCAAAATGTTACTTTCATACAAGGTGGTAGGTTCCATTCAATTAAAGGTTAAATTTACTGCAATTATATTAATTTACATATATGCTAATGAGATTTTGAGTTCATATTAAAAGCGATTCAAATTCAACTGCTAAAAGGTTCTCATGCCTTCATTAAAGAGAGACTCCGGGGTGAAACATTAAGAAGGTTCATATGATAGGTATGGGTATATTGGGCCAAACCAGAAAGTCTGAGCATCAGAGGATATTGGGTTGTAGGAGTAACTGATGTTATGTTCATCATTTTAGGTTGACTTGTCTGTCCGGCTTGCCTGTCAGCCCAGGGCTAGTGACATCATTCATTGTGTGTTTGGCATGCTTTTTGAAAAGCATGCAGGCATTCCAACAATTGCTATTGAATATCTGGAAATCATGCAGGTATTTTACTCTATAGACCTGTTTCGAGATATTGTTCTGACAGATGCCAGGTGGACTCACACATACATACATACATTTTAAAATCGGTCTTATATTCGTTCAAATGACCTCATATGACAAATTCTATAGAGTCGAGTGCACAATATAACCACTTGGGTAATCTGCATAGTTTACAATGATGGTGTACGCTGCGTTGAAATCGTCTCGCAGCTTGTTTACCAGCGAGGATATTCCAAGAAGATTCGACTAAGTTACAACTGAGTAAATGCTCCTTAGGAGTAGTCATAGAATATTGAAGCAACGATGAACTTTGAGTAAGCTGCGATAGGCGCTTACGAACACGCTTGCAAAAATAATAGTATATCCAAGGCAAGTTTAGGTTAGTTGAACTTGGTAGCACAAAATAATGTAATTTCTTGTTTTTATAATTATGTCTTTGTAGCTTTGAGCTACCGGTGTAATGAATTAGCGAATCTTATCACGGAGAGGCCTGGGCCTATCTGATTGCATATGTTTTACACTGCAATCATTATGGTTTCTAAGTCTGGGCACACTTTATTTATAGGGAGAACCGAGAGTATGTAATATGTAATATTACTCTCTAAATGTAAACGCGTGAAAATTGCACTCCCCAAAAGAGTGAAATCTCTTGTAAACCACTCCAAAATGAGTGGTTTGTACTTAAAAAGAGTGAATTTCCACTCAAAAAGAGTAAAAGCACTCCAAAAAGAGTGGATTTCCACTCGTTTGAGGAGATAATGAAGGACAACACGAAAACGAGTGGAAACCCACTCTTTTTGGAGTGATTGTCGATGGCAACGTGCGTACCAGACTACTCGCATTACTCGCAAATTTTTGTTCATGTGTTCAGCAATCTCCGACGAAACTCATGCTTTGTCAAGATAAGGAAGATCTTGGACACGATTTAAGGTAAGTACAAGTCACGAAACTTAGAATAACAGCGATAAATTGTGGGACACCGTCATTTGTAATGTTTCCAATCTGATTAGAATGTTTAAGTTCATGGCGACCTACAGGCCAGGCAGGACGTCCACCTCGTGAAAATAAGGACGGATATACATGATTAGATGCATGATCAGAATGTTTCATTTGGAATCGAAAAAATATATTAACACCCCGTGCCGCCCCCGTGAGGCACGGGGGGATTACCTGGTGATTTGTTTCTTCCCCCAATTCCCCCAATTCCCCCGTGAAACATGACGGATTTTGGGCAAAAAATAGTGCCAAAAATGATCAAATATTGGCAAAAATCACCGATTTCGGACCAAATTTTGAATCCCTCCAATTTCATTTTTCCCCTTCCAAATCCCCCACCCCTGAAAAAGAAGTCTGGCGCCGCCACTGCTTTTTGGCACTTACATAGAGACTTGCCGATGACGTCACTGCTTAAAGCTGCTGTTCAGCAAAGATAAAATATTCAAACACTCTAATCAATACTACAATCACTTCAAATTATTTCAAAACAGGTTGGATACCTTGAATTAACGTAATTTTTTTATTTCATTAAAAATAAACAACTGTTTGATGGAGGATCTTTTCCGAATTACCGCTATAGACAGTTTATGTGTTAATCCACCTTGCACCTGTTAGATCTTTAAACAAAAAAAAACAAAAAAAAACCGGGTATAAGGCCAAGAAAAAAAAAACAAGTTTGTCTCAGAAGAAAAAAAAAAAAAAAAAAAAAACCACTCATTTTGGAGTGGTTTACAAGAGTTGCAATCTTTTTGGGAGTGAAATTTCCACTCGTTTACATTTAAAGAGTAGAGCGAATTTTGAAGGCCGGTAGCTGGTTAATAACATGTTCTGCTTTCTTTACGCGTGTAGGTCTTTTAATTTAATGTTGTTTTAATAAAGGTAATTAGTTATAATATGGATTGGTGAAAATGTTGATTGATTTTCAATAGTGTATATAAGCTCATTGGATTTTTTGAAAACTACTCATATTTCATCACGATGCTCTCCGATATCCCATACTGTGCTCCTACCGAAAGAAGGGAATTGCATTACAAACAAAAGGCTAATGGCCAAACTTCAGTGAACTTGAGTCGATTGGCAACGTGCGTACCAGACTACTCGCATTACTCGCAAATTTTTGTTCATGTGTTCAGCAATCTGACAAATTCCGACGAAACTCATGCTTTGTCAAGATAAGGAAGATCTTGGACACGTTTTAAGGTAAGTACAAGTCACGAAACTTAGAATAACAGCGACAAATTGTGGGACACCGTCATTTGTAATGTTTCCAATCTGATTAGAATGTTCATGGCGACCTACAGGCCAGGCAGGACGTCCACCTCGTGAAAATAAGGACGGATATACATGATTAGATGCATGATCAGATAGTTTCATTTGGAATCGAAAAAATATATTAACACCCCGTGCCTCCCCCGTGAGGCACGGGGGGGATTACCTGGTGATTTGTTTCTTCCCCCAATTCCCCCCCCCCGTGAATCATGACGGATTTTAGGCAAAAAATAGTGCCAAAAATGATCAAATATTGGCAAAAATCACCAATTTCGGACCAAATTTTGAATCCCTCCAATTTCACTTTTCCCCTTCCAAATCCCCCACCCCTGAAAAAGAAGTCTGGCGCCGCCACTGCTTTTTGGCACTTGCATAGAGACTTGCCGATGACGTCACTGCTTAAAGCTGCTGTTCAGCAAAGATAAAATATTCAAACACTCTAATCAATACTACAATCACTTCAAATTATTTGAAAACAAGTTGGATACCTTGAATTAACGTAATTTTTTTATTTCATTAAAAATAAACAACTGTTTGATGGAGGATCTTTTCCGGATTACCGCTATAGACAGTTGATGTGTTAATCCACCTTGCACCTGTTAGAATTTAGATCTTTAAAAAAAAACCGGGTATAAGGCCAAGAAAAAAAAACAAGTTTGTCTCAGAAGATCGCGCGCATTATGTTTAAAATGGTTTTTGCCCGTATATTTTTTTTTAGGTTTTACTCACTTTAATTTTTTTTGTAAAAAATTTCAGAAATTTTTTTTCAAAAAGTGGGCCAAAAATGCATTAAAAAAAAAAGAAAAACCGCATTTCGCATTAGCATTTTTCTAAAAAAAAAACGCATTTCGCATTAGCATTTTTCACATTTCTTCTGAGACAAACTTGTTTTTTTTTTGCCTAAGTGGTATGTAAATTGTTGACCACCGATAATTTGTTAAAGCATTGTCAAGTACTAACAAAGAGTGACAAAGAAAGGCCGACTCAGAGATTTCCCGAGGATGGCACCTTCAATTTTCAAATGGTGATTTTGCATATACATAATTCATGTCCATATACTAATCACTGTGTGAAATAGCTAAGCTCAAATCGATGTTCTTCATATAGAAAATCACAACTTTGTTATCAATTCCGGGTCCGAATTTTTGGTTATACACAGTATCCTATAGCAATATTATGCTATACATAAATTGTTTACTGCATCAAAACGAAAAATCCAATTCATCGGAATCAACTTCGGAATTGAGCATTTTAGGTGAATATCTTTAGTTCTAGTTGACTATATTTAATTCATACTAAAAAGTTATATTTGGAAATATCTGAGTCAGCCTTGAGAAGTCACTGTCACCAGCACCAGCATTTAATAATATGTGGTATATTATTTTCTCTTGCAGTTGTCAAACAAAGTAAGCATCTAGATTGTTTTGACATAAGTGGAAGTGATGTAGTGTGGGTTTATTTCAGTATGTTTAAAGAGACACTGGCACATTTGAAAAATAGTACGCCCTCAAGGTTTTAATTGTAAAGCTTTTATTAGCCCTTATCTGGGTAAACAGATTGATTTTTAATAAACATTCCGAAGACACGTGAATCATGGTGCTAAACACACGAAATACACACACAGCGGAATTGGTTCTACCCTGTTTGACCGAATGGTGACCTTTGTGGCTTTATTATTAACGAGTACTGTGATATTTATGTAATTAACATATTGGTTATATTAAGGCACCTCTATATTTTATGGTTTAATACTTTTGTGTATAAAATATATCTGCACTCTTCCAAGGACCTAGACTGTCATTTAAGAGCAAATTGAAGAAATTTCATATTTTGTTGAAAATGTACCAGTTAAGCTGCTTTAAAAACTTTCCTTTGCAGGACACTCCCTTGAAGGGCGCCTTGTGATTAGTGGAAAAATAATTTCGGTATTAGTGCAGATGCTAAGCAGGCGACTGTCGTTTCATTGTCGTCGTGAAAAATCTGGGCCTTTTTGGGGTGGAGGGTAAACCTGACAAAAAGTGTTTTATTGGTAACCTTTATTGATATTCCATCTGTGTCCATTCCATCCCACTTAAAATTGCTGGTTACTTCACTGAATGGCGCCAACGTTGTTCTCAAAGTACCATTTGAAGTAATGGACTACAGATATCAAAGGGAGCTTGCAAATGAGATTAAGTGAATTATGAGCTGAGACGCCTTTTGGGGATTTTTGTAAAGAAAAAAATATTACAAATGTTCAGCTTTAATATGTTTTTATTTGAATTAATTTTGACATTCAGTTCTGGAGCTCTGACCAATAAAAACTAAAAGGCAACGCAAAATCGAAACGAAGTTAATTTACTGTTACACCAATACATGATCATATTTCTTTAATTTTTTTCTTACAATTGTGGATCTTGAATCGTTGTATATGTATGTCTTTTTTCAAGGAGCGATATATAACTAAATAATTTGTAGTTTAAAATGATTTTCACGTTAACATTTTCTCATTGGAATTAATTTTACATGGCAATAAGTGTTTTGAACACTTAATTAGCATACTTAAAGTTATATATTCGATGTTATTTAAATTTTTTTACAATGTGCAATTTGAATCGCACATCAGGACTCTTTCATTTTTCAACAAAAAAAACACGCGATTTTGCAAATGTTATTGTATTGTTTTGCACTATGTGACGTGTTACTGTAACATGTTCGCTAAGTATAATTCAAGATACACCTATTGTATAAATTAGAACACAATTGAACAAAGTGTTAATGCAAATTGATATGCAGAAGTGTTTTGAAAATTCAAGATGGCCTCCGTTACCTTGGTAATGGTGACCCCGACGATAATTGTTTCTTTCTCGCTTAAAATTAAACTTATTGTTAATATATCCTCTCATCATATTCGAAGTGTTTTGTTTTACTTTGGATATGACATTTTCATCGCTATATCCCTAAAAAGTGAAGTGGATTTTGTCAAAGTTCTACTCAATCGAAAACGACAACAACACCAACATTGCCAGTGTCATAAACATCATTTTGATGATTGAGTTTGACTATTTGAATTGTAACAGTATTTTACAAATATGGAAAAGAAACAAAGCAAAGTAAAAAAAATTAAAAGGTTTGATTGCCCAAAACATTTCCTGTAAGATTCGTATATAACATAACTATGATCATTGTAGCTTTCAATGCGGAAACTAAGCAATCTACCGGAAGAGGAAAATGTGAGCATTGACGATCCAATTTCAACAGCGTGAGGCTGTAAAGCGAATTCAATGTCGTTTAAAACCGTGTTTCTTCCAATGGATTGCATTAGGTAGTGTTTAAAAGCACACTGCTGGTGGGTTGCATTTAAATTTGCCCCATACCATGCTAGCGCATCGTAAGCAGTATATGTGCATATGCCAGTGCAAGGCGGATTAAGCTATGACGTCATGAACGAAACTAGCCCAATAAAGTAGAGGAGGAGGAGGTATTAGTATTTACAAACACATCACACTTCGTGTCATGTTAGTGTCACGAAGATACAATTCACTTTATTATCATATACACGTTAGGGGAAGAAAGCCCAGTCTTTAGAAGAGAGGAAACGCGCAGGCCGTACCGAAGAAAACTGCGATGCGGCGAGTACGGACTGCGAAACCAAACGCACATGAAAATCGCATGCCCGACCGAGGGTTGAACCTTGGACCACAGTGATGCGAAGTGTTGGAAGACCCACTGCGCTACCCGAGCCCGTCATAAGTAGAACTCTTTGATCGGTACAGTCTGTAATCTTATAAACCCACACTTCATTTTTCAGGACGGCTAAGCCAGGAGTAAGTATTAACTCTTGTTGAAGAAAAACAATGATATTTAATGTACCTTCATCAAGATTTGTTCCTCTTCCTCCTCCAAAGATCTATCAGCCTCCTTTATATCCTCATTGCATCAGTTTCTAAGATTTCCTCCGCTAACATATCTCCAAGTATATCCTCCCAAAGCTTTTCCTCCTTCTCCTTTACCTTAAGCTTTTCTATTGCTTCTTCTAAGGCTATCTCATCCTCCAAGTCTGCGCCAACTGGGGAAAATAATACATATTGATTGTTGACCGTAGACCTCTGAGGATAGATATATCCTTGGGGTACAACATCATCATCTCTGTTCCTGTTGGCACCATCAAGAAGATTTTGCAAGAATTTCCTAATTTGTCCATTATTCTCTCTCCGAAAGATATCATCTTGATCATCTTCCCAAACATCATCGGGTACAATATCCTCGTCAATATCTCCTCTTTTCACGAATGGAAAAGCTCCAGGTTGCAAACCGTCATACGTATCCTCCTCATCAACCCAAGCATCCTCAAGATTTCTTTCATACTCCTCCAGAAACTGAAGAGCTTTCATCAGCTCTTCCTCTCGGGAAAGAGGTTGTCTTCCATTTCCGAGTCCACGGAGGGACGTCAAGGATGAAAAACCTTCCAAGGCTTGTGGTGTTGATGGTGGTAGTAATAGAGCCGCAAATAAAAGGACCGGGTTGACCAGTAGCCGCATCGTCAATTCCACCATGATGGAATTCTACAATATAGCCACTAGTTACCTGCGAACATAATATTAAGGAAAAAAGTTAGTCCTGCCTCGCTATGACTCTGGTTAAAATACAAGTAAACCCTTTTACATGAACCATGTCTCCTTTATTTAAAGGAGTAACTAAATACGGTTATATGCATATTTGCTTCCACTTAGGGAGTTTGCTCCATTGTTATTTTGAAAGATGAACATCAAGCTAGGAGTTTCGCAGTTATTAAACATGTCGTTTGCACAAGATAAGATATCATATCCAATAAACATGCCTGTCTGTACACTCTGGGTTAATTGTATTATATCCGGGAGACGGCCCAGTGGCGGCGCAAACTACAAAATTTGTGGGGCGGGAGAGGGACGAGCTCGCAAATTCAGTGTTAAGGTATAGGATCCGGTTCAAAATTTAGGGTACATAGAAGAGACCAGTGGCCGGAGATTTTTTTGTTTTATTATTTTGGTTGTTGTTTTGTTAGTGGGTCCGGTAGGGAAAAGGCGAAAACATACGCCACTTTACAAAGTCGCAAATACATTTCATTTAGACATCTACAAGACCATTTTAAGCCCTTTTTCTTTGATTTATTGCTTTCCATTGAATGCGAGGACAACCGTAAAAGTAATCATGTTGAAAGATCACAAACTAAAGAAAAGATAATACCATAAATCTAATAAAAGTAATTAAAAATTAATACAAATGGTGTAATTGGTAACTTTTTTATCAGTCTAGTATAGGTAATTGCATAATTACTATCGTATCATTTTATTTTGTCTTGTGAAAATTGACCTTGATTAAAAATTGAAGACGCTTCCGGCGACAGTGACTTCTATTTTTGTCTTTTAATGATGCTAGCCTGAAGTGCCTTTATTGTCCTCATTATGTCACAACGGTGAAACGCATTATGTCTTACGAGTATAATCTTTAAATTAAGGAATAATAAGGACATCGTAATTGCCATTATTTTGAAATTACGGAAAGAAACCAATCAAATCCATTAACAAATTTTGCCAGTCTTTCCACATGGTTTACGGCATTGAATTCGTCGGGTTTTGCCTTAATAAACCATGACAAAACATTTATAACACCGACAGAACCTAATTTTGTACCAAAATTAAAGTTGTAAATTATTCAAGTCAAATATTCAGAGAAATATTGAACACTTAATATGAGCAAAATACACATTTAGAGATGTTTTTATTTCATTACATAAATGCGATGCAATCATGTAAAATAAGTCGTAAGTGGGCCAAAATTCGAATTAACTTATAATATTAAAGATAATGTTCAGTTCCATTTTACTGAAACCATGGAGTTCTGAAACCCATTTATACGGTTGGGCACCTTGCATTTGACACATTGTTTTAAAGTTAAAAGCATTTTTCTGAAACCCAATGGTTATTATGACACATTGTTTTCAGGTCTCAAGCAGGATTACAAAGAAATATTGGTACACTTTAGATACGAGAATTTCCGACATATAACACATTTTAGGCCAACC
Organism: Ophioderma brevispina; assembly: GCA_023653785.1. Classification (NCBI taxonomy): domain Eukaryota; kingdom Metazoa; phylum Echinodermata; class Ophiuroidea; order Amphilepidida; family Ophiodermatidae; genus Ophioderma; species Ophioderma brevispina. The sequence goes on from JAMKCH010025183.1 coordinate 23,498, forward strand.
TAAATTAACACGACTCAATTGAATCGATCGCATCACTAATGACTATTTTAAAAATCCAATTATGTGTCTTTGATCGATTATTTCCACATCTAATTGGTCCACGTCCTCTTACATCGGCAAACCGATTAGTCACAAGAAAGTGCAAGGTTCCATTGTACTTTAGTGATTCAATGAAGATCAACCTATGACAATGATTTCAATAGATGGTGTTGCAAATTGTCCGCAATTTGACATTTTTTGTCTGTTATCTCCACGTCAATATGTTATTCTACTCTAAACCTATGCTTTAATTGAATTATAGCAAAAAGCAATTTAATTACAGCACAACGTAAATTAATTAAAACAAGCAAAGCACAGAGGAAGGAAGACTCCAACGTTTACTGGCTGTTAAATATATATGTTGGCTTTTCACTGTTTCAATGCCTTCGTGTTAAATGTCCAGTGAGCAATTCAAAGAATGAGCTCGTTCAATCCATAAAGATAAACGATTTTAAGAGGTATGAAAACATTTACCCCAAAGGCATGACGTAAACTTCATGTAATAAATAATGCTTTCTTAAACGATTCTTTCAAGCGGCACGTGACAATAAGGAACTATACCATGGACAGGTAGGACACTGCGGTTCTATAATGTTCCTTATCATGTGCCGCTTGAAAGAATCGTCACTTGCCTAATCCAGTTAATCTTTCTGGGTCAAAAACCTTTTCAAAAGAGGTGGGGATTGAAATGTCCATTTATCATCCAAATAATTAAAAGAAGTCAAATTCTAAATTATTTTGATGTCAGATATCTCTGCTTACTGCTTACATCTGTCATGTTTGTTATGATAGAGGTAAAAAATCAAATATATTGTTGGAGAGTCTATGGGCTAATTTTATTGAAAGAGTGAACTATTGCACTTATTTTTTAACCCTTTCAACCCGGAATTAATTTTAGGATTTCATTTTTGAACTGTCACCTAAAGACATGTCTAGATCTCTCAGCATAGCAATTCACATGCATTCTCCATGGCAAAACGCATTGCCCGAAGTTGTAAAGCACATTATAAACGTGAAAATTATACCAAACTTCATCTTTTGGATTGTTCCACATTTGAGATACCAAAATAGTATCTGAATGTATTTTCAAGTATTTATTTATTTGCAAGAAACGCTCAGGCGTTCTATCGGTCCGAAAGGCTTAAGGTTTATGGTCCAACATGCACAAAGTTGGTTTTCTTTTGAATAATAATATTAAACGTTTACCTTGCTATATTTGTCTGTTTTCGTTTCCCTCTCCTCTTTTGTTCATTCGTATGTTCCATTATTTTCAATTTTTCTGTTTCAAACGCTTAGCGTTTTCTATGGTATCCTCATCCGTGGTTTTCCCTAGTTGTACCATGTATGGCTCTCATATAAAAATCATACTTCATTATATTATAAGTAATCTCATGTAAAAAAAAAAAAAAAAAAAAAAAAAAAAAAAAAAAAAAAAAAAAAAAAAAAAAAAAAAAAAAAAAAAAAAAAAAAAAAAAAAAAAAAAAAAAAAAAAAAAAAAAAAAAAAAAAAAAAAAAAAAAAAAAAAAAAAAAAAAAAAAAAAAAAAAAAAAAAAAAAAAAATAAGGGGTTTGCACTTCCGTTAGTGCATAACGGGGGGGGGGGTGTTCCTAGGGACCCCCCTAATAAAACCACTTTCCTAAAGGATTTTTAGATGAAATCCACCACATGTTAGGAGGCTTCAAGACATCAACAATAAAGAAATAAAAACTGAAGAAAGTTGTTCAGTAAGAAAATTAGGGGCAAAACATTGATTTCAATTTCGCGTCAAAATGTGCGAAAAAGACGCTAATTTGTTTCTGCATTTTCTACGGCATTGCTTCACCTAGACTTGTGCTGATTGCTTTAATTGGTGAAGAATGAACTATATTTACCATATTAAGCACAAAAATAAATGTCTCATGCCATTTTATATTTTTTAGGGTTACTTGTATAATTTACCATAGGTTCCTACAGTAAACCGCTACATGATGTATATAAAATATTATGGCACCAATGGCCTACTATACTTTGCAAGAATTTTTAAATTAATTATTTACTTTGTTTATGTCACTAGGTGTATGCATTATGAAAATCAGAATCACAGTAACTCTAATAAGATTTTTCATTTTTGTCATGGGCACTTCCGTTAGTGCATAAGGGGGGCTCCTAGGGACCCATGCTAATTAACGCAAAAACGACGCGATGGATTTGATTTTTTTTTGCACCAATGCAAGCGCAACTAAAAGTTAGACGAATACAAAAAATATAAACCAAATATATTGCAGCGTTACAAATCGCCGGCTGAAAAACAAAATATGGGTCCCTAGGAACCCCCCTTATGCAGTTAAGTGTTAAGATCTTCTACTTGAATATTGTAATTGTACTATACCAACACGGGCAATGTCTTTCCTAACATATGATTGAAATAAACTATAAACGTATTAACTAAAGATACAAGATTACATGACTTCATAAATTGACTATATTAAAGTTGAAAATTAAATTTGATGAAAACTAAAGCAAAGCCAACAAGGTGTTCCTTTGTGCTCACGACTGATTGATGGAACAAATGTCTGTAAATGTTTTGGTTTTTGAACAGCGGTAACGCTGGAGTTGGAAAGTCTGACTTTTGAACACGTTATGAGCGCCCGTATTATGTGTTTGGAACGGCGATAAAGCCATGGTTGGGAAGTCTGGCTTTCATCACTTTTAGGGTTCGTAAGTTGTTTTGAATAAAGGTAACTCCGTGGTTAGCAAGTTTTCACATTTTTATCCATGTTAAGGGCTTGTATGTTGTTTTTAACAACTCTAATGCTGGGTTTGGGAGGTCTTCACCGGGGGTCTTCACTTTTGATCACTATAAGGGTTCGTAAGAACAGCGGTAACGCCGGAGTTGGAAAATCTTACTTTTGATCCCTTCGAGGACTCATACCAACCCTGTGTCATACCGTGGTCTTGCATGCAGGATTTTGAAGGTGAAGATTGTTTGCAGAAAATGAGGCGGGAACTTGAATCGTTTTCAAAATGAACTACAATGGAATGTATGTGTGTGTGGTGGTGGTGGTGGTGGGGAATGAATACGCTAATGGAAGGTGAATCGAAGAAAAGTGGTCAACAATATGGAATTAAGACTCATAGACTGGTATAACCTTGACCTACATAAAGTTGTGGAAGGAAACTTTTCGTTTTAATTTATAATATAAAAATAAAGACACAACATTAAACTTAAACTGTGGATATGATCTTCCGTCCCCACATTTCATCCCATGGAACTTCAATTTTGGTACTACTAAACGCCTATGATGATCCACATTCACATAGGCTACATATTTGGACCGAACTTTTTTTTTAATCTGCAAAAACAGGTGCTTGCCTGTTTCCCACTTACAATACGTACCCAGTGCGCTACGGACTCGTGTACGTCATAAACCTTTCATTACATCCATTAAAGCTAAAAGACTAATCTTTAGACGGTTATCTTGAATTAATTAAAGGAAATGACGTGTTGATATGTCACAGTAGAAAGCTATGCATTCTGAGAATTCTCATTGAACAAGTTGTACTAAAATATAGCCTCCAATCATGAAGTATCCCTTGCATAGTTGTTACTACAATTATGCAAGCTGTCAATTTAAAACCACTCCCTTAGTAGCATCTCGAGAGCTTGGAGCACAAAAAGGTTAATTGCCTTTTCAAACTAGTCTGCGATTTGGTCACTCATAACCTTGGATATGAACATGGTAACTGTGTAAAGCCAAAGCCATTGAGCAATGACGTACTGTTATTTATAAGAAGCAGCTGATCTGAGTAAAGTGCTTACAGTCCAGAGATGCCCAATGAACTAGACTTTAAGCTAGTCCAAATATGGGTGCCAAGTTGCAATGCTCACAATCGAGTGAACCTAGTGGTAAAGTGACCGATTAGTGACCGATGAGTGGAAAATGCATTTAAAGTAACGTCCATTATGGGTGAAATCAACTTTTTCGGCGAAAAAATTCCTGTTCCCTCATGATTTTATAAAAGCGGCTATGTGCCGACTAGGTTGCCTCAATGGAGTAGATTATGATGTGTGTGTACTTTATTTCGTTAATGCATTTATTTTAATATAGGAAAAGGATCATCTTCTGTCGGCTTAGATTGCGTGGTGTTCATCTATGGGCGCTCGTCCTGTAATCTAAAGATCTTGGGTTCGATTCCCAATTCAGGTGCGAAATTTTAATATATCATATTTTGGAGTTAAAGATTGTAACAAAAACATAAGAAGAGTCTGCTGGACCATAATTTGCAGAGTCAGCAATAGTGTTTAGTTGATTGATGAGGTTACCTGGTTGGCTCATAGCAGCTTGTGATTCTTAAAACTTTTCAACATTCAAAATAGTTCCGGTTTCTTCTCATTTGATGAAATTTTAATAGTCCCCTCTCCTTTCAATATTTTGTATCCCTCAAATACTACAATAATGACACCTCGCTAACGATTTGGCGCTCCAAGGCACTCGATTGTGTAAAGATAGAAAATATCTGATGGACACGGTAATATTTTATTTCATATTTCTGACTACAATAGACATTACAAGCAGGATAAAGTTCTTATATCTTATACTCTATATTGCACAAAATATCTGATGCCCTTGATAAAAAGAAAGGATGGATGACAAAAAATATCCAAGAGACCTACACGTCTAAGTGCACTTGCCGATTAGTGTCTGGTGACATGCCAACAATCCTCTTGACAATACATATGTAAGCAAGATGTTTCAAAACAAACAAAAGAAAAATGTAAAAGAATAAAGGCTGTTGTCAAAAGGATGACAGTAGTATCTAGTTTGATCTAGAAGAAATGCAACGACCGCACCAACATACTGAATAATGCATATTTAATACATATTCAATGAATAATGCAGCCTTATTATTAATGTAAGAATATAGGCAATCTAATATGCATATGTGACATGATCTGGTTTACTCCTCATACACATATGTCGGCAATAATGTAGGAGATATAAACAATAGAGTATAGACCGTATTCAATATGACGTCAGCCACCAGAAGCTACCAGACATGTTGATGGACAAGATGCATACATTCCAGGACTACAATACATTAAGCTGTCAATCGATCCATGTTTAGCGATTGCACAGGGATCATTGACAGGTGAATGTATTGTAGTACTGGAATGCGTCTATCTTGTCCACCAACATTGCTGGCTATTGAATACGGTCTATTGAAGAATAATGTCCTTAAAAAAGCCCAGTATTTTGCAATTAGCCTCGGTAGATTCTATAAAGGCTATAACATAAGTTAGTGGTTTTGAGACGGCTTCCTGAATGACTGCGAGACATTTATGACTGCGAGTTTTGGGAAGCCATTAAAAACGCGACCTAAAACTAGGCTTGTTTGTACTCATTTTAATGCATTTTACATGCTCATCTCGAATATAGTCATGTATAATTGTTTTAAATTAAAACAATATATAACGGTTTGATATCTTAGTGACTAAAGTTGCCAGCCAAGCTCAAAAGGTTGCGACGCTGGACACACAAGTATTTCAAAATTTGAAAGCTTAGATTTTGTACAACATACAGGCTGCATGGTATCAGAAAAACTCAAATGACTTAGCCACGGCATTTCCCAATTTGCATGCATACGGATTGGTTTGCTTTATTGAGAGCAAAAATAGTTACAAGCTCTTGGTTTAAAGCAAACAACGCCCTCAGTGTTTGTTGAAGTACCTGGAAGTGCTACAGCTGAGAACGATACATACGAACGATTTTGGTGCAAAAATGTTGGAATCCCGCCATTTATGACGTCATGAAATAGTAAAAAAATGACAGTAATGAGCTTTAAATGTCCATTTTCATGAAAAATGCTCTAAATATTGTTGATACAACGTCAACGTAAAACTAGTAATTGAGAGACACAATGACATTTTTCTTTTTTTAAATGTCTGATTGTGGCAATAGTCTAGCATAGCATGTGTAATTGAAAGCTTTACTTTTGATATTAAATGTATTTTGAATGATGCCGATACAAAATCACAAAGGATAAAAGCTGCATTACCGTTAATACCGTTAACACATGCCGTTCTCTGTATATATGTGCCTTTGCCTATATTGCTTTCCTAATAGACTGTCTGTCGAAATACACCTTTAAATTTTAAAGTAAATATCCCATCTAATCCACCATATGAGCCAATATACACACCATTAAGGTAAGGAAAAGTAGCAAACCGCAATCATACTTGGGGAGACATGTTTCACTCTATAATTCTACAATTACGAGACCTCTAATCTCCTCCTACGCCTTAGTTACAGCAGAAGAACATGAAAATTCTCTGAAAATACTCTCTGGGTGAACAGAGCTACGTCATGCCAGCGCAAATTCCAGAAGACATTAATGATGATGTTGATGGTGTTCTCACGTTTAAATTGCACAATCGATCTTTGAAGTTATTCCTTTTAAGACCAACATTGTTTCTTAATATGTTTCAGTAGAAGTAACACAACCAATGGATGAATTCACGAACGGGCCCAGCAGCTTAGTGCAGAGGCAGAAAAAGATCGTAAAAACGGGCGCCAATTCGTTCATAATGTTGTACAATGAAACCCCAAAGTAGTCTTACTCTTAAGTAAAACTGCAATTTGCTTTTCTTAAAGGTATAAGCAGCGAAAATGCGAGAGAATAAATAAAGTATTTGTAAATAAATAAAGTAAATTATAAAATTGCTTGGTGTATCCACATATGTTGATCGATTTTCATGACACTTGGATACAATGGTCCTTGGATAGTGTCCCACATTTTGGTGACCTTGTTCACCTCATGTGGCCTTTGTGGCCCAAAATGGTCAGAATTATAAAAATATTATGTATCCACATAATGTCAATCGATTTTCGTGACACATGGATACAATAGTCCTTGGGTAGCGTCCAACATGTTGGTGACTTAATGTGACCTTGGTGACCTCATATATAATATGAGCTTTGTGTCCAAAAAAGGCGAGAATTATAAAATTGCTTGATGTATCACAATAATGTCAATCGATTTTCATGACACATGGATACAACAATGGTCCTTGGGTAGTGTCCCACATGTTGGTGACTTTTGTGGACCCCAAAAGGTCAAAATGATCAAATGGGGGGGGGGGGTGAAACTTAGAGAGGTTCGCACAACCAAGTTGGTCCCTTTAGCTGATAGTACCAAGTAGTTTATCTTTCCATAGAGTAATACAATTACAAGGTCTGTAACACAGACTAAGTTGAGAATCAAGGAATTTTAGGAATGGATAATAACATAAAATGTGGTTACATTGCAACCAACGTTAAAGCACTTCAGAAAAAAATCACTAATTATTGCTATCGAAGAAGTATCCCAGAAGGAATGGGGTTTTCGAGAGCGTTAAAGATTTCTTGAAATTGAATATCAAAGTTGTCTAATTAAAAAAGGGAAACCAGAGGTAGCAAAATTTAAATGTTGGTTGTGTGAATGCAACGGTCAGCTGAACACAGAAACGCGGCTTTAATCCCTTGGCAATACTCAGTCTGAATAATCATGATAATGACCCTTCAGGATACGTCTATTAAATACCTCATCAATATGTTCTTCTGAAAACGATGCTTAATTGGTAATGTAATCCCTTTATAGTGTGAAATGGCCTTTTTTCTATTGCAACAACACCGTTTCAATTCTGCTTTCATGCAATTAACGCTAACTCAAGGGACATGATTTTATACCTCATGAATAGTTATAGGGTAATAGCTACAAAATCGACTATGCATTATACTTCGCTCGTCATTATGCGGACTCCATATACTGCGGACATGATTAACGATTTTGAATAGAAGTATTTTCAGAAGCATTGCATAGTTTTTCATTCTAACCTACAACAACTAGTGACCCTTAGAAACTTGATAACATTACAATAAATGATAGTGTTACATAACAATGTTATCACCTTTTACAAGGTAAATGGTTTTGTGAAGCGAGAATGGAACTGTTGTGTAAATGCTCCCACTCAAATTGCTGCCAGTTCGAGGGTCTCCACGCAAATGCCGAATAGATTTCGAACTACTGACCATGTTGAATGAATGTCTATTCTAGACCCACCAACCTCACAATTGTCTAGGAAAACTATACCTGCGAACGAGAATGCTCAAAAATGGGTGTTTATTATAAAATAAGCAATTTTGTAATTATAATTGGGATCCCAGATTGTACTTAACGGCAGAGATGGAAATGCTAAGTTTATGTCCGTCCATTATGAAATAGTGCCACCTCAAGAAAATGACCTCTAACTTGACTTGCCTGAACCAATAAAGCAACTAATGGATGAGGTAGACACGTACATAGCGCTACTTCCCGGCTATTTCATATTGGAAGGCCGCTTCCAGCAGCCGTTGAATTATTATCGGAAATCTCCGATATAACTATTCTAACTACAAAACCCCTTCGTTTGTGACACAAAGACATTTTTGAGCTTAGCCATTCACAGGTATAGTTTACTAGCCAGTTACCAATGCAACCGTGTAAAAATCCCAACATTTTGGAAAATTGGGGGCGCTCTTCAAAAAAATGTGCTATTATTGCTTTAAGTTTTCCGAAAGGTGTCAGAAAGAAGTGGGTCACCTTATAGAAACGCCCCGTCTGAAGACAACATTGAAGTTGGTTTATATTCGTTTTATTGGATTCACGCTAATGCTGAAGACTGTTATGATTTTCGATGATCATACCTTAAAGCCACTATCAGCGATTTCTTCAGCGATCGCATCCCCTATTTTTCATCAAAATCCATTTCTTGCACTGTTGTATTGGAAATTGTTGTAGTAAAGACCCCTCGAAGTGAAAGCGTAACATGCCATGGTTGTCAAGACATTATGATTGTTATGCTTTGTTTACTAATAAAAGTCGGGATCCGGCTTTTTAAGGTCTAAAAGTAGTCGTAATGGCATCTTCAAGACCAATTTAAAATACTTAAGGGTCTGTTTTTCACGAAGAGCAGTAATATAAGGTGTTGATATGACCTAACACTAGCAATTTAGAGACGAACTGGGCACTTTTAATTTGATAAAAGAAAAGACTGATTGTAGCTTGAATAGTAAAAAAGGTTAGGCCATTTAGTACCTCAAAGGTCACCGGTACCCCTGATGAAATCAATAGCCATTACGGAATAAGATGCATTCTGTAAAGACTGCTGAATCCATCAGGGTCACGGGGAGGTAGGATCACTAAAGACCCAACCCTAGTAAAACACATAAATTGCATGATATTTGGGCACAACTGAATAGCCTTCAAATAGAATTACATTCATATTTTGACATCAATATATACATACCAGGCGCAAACGAAACCATGATTAGTCATAAGTTAGTGAGTATAGGCCGTTTTGATAGGAATCTTCATCAGTTCCAGGATATATTTGCAGTTTTAATAATTGGTTTAGTTTGGAATGGCATACAAAAAAAAATAGTGCACAAGTGCTGGGCAGTTTTCCATCATAAACCAATATGTCCGTCCAATATGTTGAGGGGGAAATAAACATAATAATGTTCATTCCGGGGAGCACCACCGCCTGAACACCTCTGAAAGAAAGACAAGCTGGTTCTCAAACCAGGAGTAGCCTAATTGTGACCCAATTTGACCCCTACATGACATTTTACCTCATTTTAAGGGCATGTGTTCCTCTCATCCAATGATCATTGTTAAGAAGTTTGGTTTTAATCGAAGCAATGTTTTTAAAACGGGAAACTTTAACCAAATGACAAAACTAACCATAAAAAGTTATTTTGACCCAATTTGACCCCTTCGTGACGTTTAACCTCAACCTCCTTGAGGTTACCCATTCCTGAATTTTAATGCAAGCACACATTTGATGGCTTTTACGTTTTTTATTGATTTTAATCAAATATCGACTATCCAACTACTATCGGTCGGCTCTATGCTAACCTCCCTGTGTGAAAGAATTAAATTTCTTGATCTTTGACCTTCAAAATAGATTAATTTCCTCTAAAATACGAAAATGAATGTTTAATGAGTGATTTTACTATGCCCAATGAAAAACAAGTGTATGTTAGATCGAGTCGTCTTGCAAAATTCACTTATAAAATTCACTTGTAAAATAAATGCTGGCGATTAAAAGGAATGAAGCTAATACACATTTGTGCAATCATAATCTGGCATGCTTACTCTGTACTTAAATGAAATAGGGGTATGCCAATATTATTAAAATGCATATCAGGCTTATATTTTAGTAACGGTGTACTGCCTTCCTTTTTGCCTTGATAAAATGTACATGCATATAAACTAAGATATCATCCCTAGTGTCTTTTTACGTGTAAAACTGTAAACCCACCTACGAGAAAAAGGAGTATTCTTCTAACGATTCCTGTTGATGTTACGTTCTTCTTCTGCGTCAGAATCACGGAAAGAATTCAATATAGCGAATTGATATCATATTAAGTCTGCGGTGTTAAAATATGGAATGAACCTGTAATGGATTCGGATGACTGACGAGAATTCTCGCCATAAAGTGTGTAGGAATAATTTAGTGTTACCAAGCGCTTGGGCATATTAGCAGAAGTCCCATTTAAAAGAAAAATACTCCCTTTTTACAAGCTATACCCCAAACACCCAATTGCTCTCTATATGTACTTTGATATGAGATACATACACATCAATAGCAAACAATACGTCCTTTGAATTATCGTTTTAAAATCATTGTGGGGAATACTTTGACCTGCATTTTTGAGCAAAATACCTGTTTTCCCCCTAGGGCTTGAAACTGTTTGTACAGAGATGTATCTCTTTAACTTAGATATCGACAATCTTGCAGCTAGTTTTAAAGATATACGCATCTACTGAAACCCAATGTTGATTGTGACATATAGCTTTAAAGTCGTAAGCATTTAAAGTATCCAAAACAAAGATTGACACATTCTAGACTATATCTAGTCTATTTGAATAGATGTAACTCCAGGGTTAAGAGGCCTTCATCTTTAGCCACCACTCGAATGTAATTTTGGAAAGTCTTCACTTTCTTCACTATAAGGACTCGTATGAACAGCGGTAACGCCGGAGTTGAAAAATCTACTTTTAGATCACTTCGACGGCTCATATCAACCCCGTATCATACCGCGGTCTTGCAGGTCGATTTTTTAAACATGTTTACTACTCTGGAGTAATAACCATAATAAGTGTTTACGCATGAGTTGTAGCAAGCCCATAAAAGCGGAAAGCATGGCAATTGTTTGGCGCAATATTGGTATGAACACTTAAAATGATAATAGGAGCAATCTTTTACAGCAAGGAGGTTCGGGATTTTGAGGGTGAAGTTTTTTGGAAGAAAATGAGGGGGAACTTGAAGCGTTTTCAAAGTCCAATACAATGGAATGTGTGGGGTGAATACGCTAATTAAGACTCATAGACTGGGTTTAATCTTGGCTTACATAAAGTCGTGGAAGGAAACTTTTCGTTTGAATTTATAATATAAAAATATAAAGGCACTACGTTAAAATTAAACTGTCGTAAGATCTTCAGCCTCGTCCCAAAACCTCATCTCATGGAACTTAATTTTTGGTATTACTAAACGCCTATAATATAATGGTTCTCTGAACCTCCAAAATGCCATTAGCCTCTTGGGAACCTGTTCTGTAGGGGGTCATTAGTAAAGAACAGCAAAACAATAATTATCCTTGCTCCCCATGCACAAATGACCCCATGAAAAACAGGTTCCCAAGGGGCTAATGGCATTTTGGAGGTTCATTGCATAGCCCAAGTATTATGTTTTAATTGCTTTTTATCCCATCTCTTAAAGATAAATGTTTTGAGATATCTTTGTTCCCGCAGCGACATATTGCAAAAAAATTACTTTGAGATATCGGCAACTTAGTCTAGAAACATGTTTTGGTTTTTGTATATTTTAGAAAGCTATTTTGCTTTTAATATGAATTGAAAAGCAAGTGCTTGAATTTTTAACAAATATGGTGAAAATTAAGAGGTGAAAATATAAATTCCTGTTTGAGATAAATTTTTTAAGCAAAAATGTTAAATATCGCAGATTGGAAAATGAACAAAATACATAAGAAAGATCAGATGGAAGTTCTATTCGCAAAGGTTACATTTTTACCATAACTTTTGAACGGATTGCTCCGATTATGTCACAACAAAAAGCAAGTGAATAGGTAGTTTTGTCTGCTTTTATATTTAGTTTTCAGTTTTAGCACTTCAAAACCCTGTTTCCCCCTTAAGTATCTCTTGCATTGTTGTAACCCTAATTATGGAAGCTTCAGCTTAAAACCACCTCTTTAGTAGCTTGCATGTCGAAAAAGGGGAGGTGGAGCACAAAAAAGGGTTCCGAATTCATAAGTGGTCAGCAAGAAGTGGGTCACCCGTACGGGAAAACGACCATTTTGGAAGGACAAAATTGAAGGTGATTATATTCGTTTTATTGTAGTCACGACAATACTGAAAAAACTGTTACGGTTATTATGATTATACCTTTGGAGTGAAGTGTTATAACATTTAGTGACTGGTGAATTTAGCAGACTTTACGGAATAAGGTGTAGGTGATGCTGCACTTTATTCTTTATTAAAATAGAATTTTGAGCATTGTGACCATCTACTAGGTGCAAACTAAACCATGATTGGTCAGGCACTGAATAAGTTAGTGAGTACAGGCCGTTTTGATTATGAGTCTTCATCGGTCCGGGGATACATTTTAGTGTTAGAAAATTGGTTTTAGTTTGCCAAATTAATGGCATACAAATATGCGATTGATTTATTAAAAAAAAAGTGTTGGTCAGTTTCAATCATAAACCAATTGTCCGTCCATTATGTAAGTCCTCGCTCGCACCACGGTAGAGTAAACTCGAACCATGCTCAAAGGGTAGATTATCCAGTGATGAGCAATCCACGGGAGTAAGAGACTTTAATCGTAGGCGTTTCACCTTTTAATTGCAAAACTATCTGCACTGCCTTAACATTCTCCTACGTGGACAGACACGTAAAGTTACGCGTTTTAAGCGTATCTAACTTGGGTCAGATTAAAAGTGATCTCTCCTGCGGTCGGGGGTGGAAACATACATTATGTTCATTTTCCGGGGAGCAGGGCCCCCTAAAAACGTCTTTTGGACTTTTTGAACATTTAATTACCAAAAAGTGGACTTTCTTGTCAAAATTTTCTAAATTTTGGACCTTTTTCTAAAAAAAAAAATCAGCAATAAGTGGACCTTTTATCCCTTTACCCCCCCCCCCCCCCCCTGGTCGGGCCTTGCCGGGGAGCATCACCCGCTGGTCATCTCTGAAAGAAAGACAAGCTGGTTCTCAAACCAGGCATAGCCTAATTTGTGACCAATTTACCCCATTTGACATTTAACCACTCAACTTTAAGGGCATATATTCCTCTCATCCACTGATCCTTGTTAAGACATTGTGATTAGGAGCACTGAAGGTCTGCTTTATGCAGCATTTAACAATGTCTGTTTTTATATCAGTACGACTTTTAGTTTCTTAAAATAGCATTCCAGATGCACTCAAATCCACCCTCGAGCACTCCTTAAACGAGAAAACGGAACTAAGCTAATTATCAATATACGCTATAAAAATAATTCTTGAACAACATATCAATTAGTTCATGCGTTAAAAAGAAATACTAACATTAAATTCATTTAAAAAATGTTGTCTGACCATGCGTATTTGAAATTCGCGCTAGTGTATATGGGATATAAAGAAGTGTTATGCGATCGGAAGGCACATTAGAGACTGACAAGCGGCCTGAATTATACAAATACGAAATGGTTGGAGGCGAAATAGTTGCCAATCTATTTTTCCGAGGTACTGGATAACCGGCCTATAGGAATATAAGGCCTGTAGCCAGTTTACCGAGGGAAAAATAGTTGCACTATTTCCCCGACATAGCATGTAGTATTTGTTATTACACCTTTATAAATACTTATGAGATAATGGTATTTAAAAGTGCTTTGGAGACCATATCGTGTGACTGTAAAGCTTTTTATGCATTGAAATTCGCATCCCGTTCGAACCTCGGCGTAAAATAACCCTAACAACTCGTCCAAGTCGGACAATTTAGCGCTTCAGCTCCGCGAAGAACTTCTTTTTCCGTAAAGTAGTCTGAAAAGATGTTCACAGCCTTACGGACAACAAATCGCGTGTTTTGTGCATCTTACGCAGCAATTTCGTCGTCTGTCAAAGACGCTGACCGACTACTGGCAGCGGCCATTTTGTGTTGTTGTTGTTAACAATGGAGGAAGTTCCTTCTTTTTAGGAGAACCATAATAACTACAATGCGTGACAAAATGCTAACATAGATAACTTTGCCTCTGGGTACGACGATATAGGGAAAGTAGTAAAAATACCGCATGGGAAATAGCTCAAATTCACTAATAGCTCAATTTATCATCACTGTGTCCGGCGCAATTTACCAATGAAATGGAAGCACTTATGCCTATTATCTCATGAATATTTATAAGGTGTAATAACACCATCTACTCAAGATCTACCAAGATCGATAATCGAGCTGAGGTCCCATAAAGGAAAACATAGCCAATGCATATGCCAGGAAAAAGTGTAAATACCAAGACCTGGTAGTGGTAGCCGAATGTGAGAACAGAGGAGGACTGTGTTCTACTTTCCATTGGAAGCAGAGGTATCTATACAACACCACTTTCAGCAATTGTCTGTCTTCCCTAGGTATACCCAACGGGAAACGAAAAGCAATCATGGACACAACAATTAACATCCAAGACTGCCCTGCTAACTATCTGGCTTTGCAGAAGTACAAAGGCATTCCGACAGATGGAATTAGTTCCATCACCTATTTTTGCTCAGAGGGAAGAGAGGTTGAGCGCTCATAAAACCGGTTAAACCTGCCAAAGTCTGGACCGAAGTCCCGAGACCTCGTAAGCATCAAAGGCCACAAACTGTTCTGCAACTTAAGGTCTTTTTCCCAACCAGTAATCTTCCCAGAGAACTACAACGGGGGTTCTCATCTTAAGACGGCCTTAGACGGGTGAAATGATGGCACCAGAGATGACTACGCTGGTGATCTACACATGAATTATTTCTCCTAATTGCAAACGTATCCGTAAGGCGTATGCCAGTATCTTATATTTTAGTAACGGTGTACTGCCCTAGTGTCTTTTTTACGTGTTAAACTCTAAGTCCAACTACGACAAATAAACTTGAAAAATGTATTCTTCTAACGATTCCTATTGATGTTACGTTCTTTTTTATGTATCAGAATTACGAAAGAATTCAACATAGCTAATGCATATCTTAGGTCTGCAGTGTTATCATATGCCATGAAGCCGTAATGGATTCAGATGACTGTGGAAAATAATTATAGCCGTAAATTGCTTAGGAATAATTTAATGTTACCAAGCGCTTGGGCATATTATCGGAAGTCATCATTATAAAAAAATATGCAATCTTTACATGCTATACCCAAAAGTCCTAATTCATCTCCGAAGGCACTTTGGTATGAGATATACACACAACACTAGTCAAAAACCTCTACTTTATAATTACAACAACTAGAAATAGCGTTTTAAAATCATTATGGGGAAAATTTTGATCTGAAGTTTTACGCAAATACCTTTTTTTGATATTAGGATTATTGAAAAATATTTGTACGGAGATGTTTCCATTTAACTTAAGACGTGTTAGGCAGGTGCATTGCATCTCTGACAAAACGAATTCATAGTGACCTAATTCTATACACAATAACTGAAATACATAATTGTACAACGCAAAAGTTGGTACAACCACTAAAACGGGGATTTACCTGCATGAAATAACGAAAGCGTTCCCCAAACAACACCGAATACTTTCCACTAGCGATCGCAATTTTAAAACAAAAACAAGTATTAACGAGTTTAATTTGTACGAATTTGAAGCTAACCTTTTGAACATTTCATGAAAAACCTTTGGTAAGATTTTGAAATATAAAATCATATAAAAAATGAAATTGCCCAAGGTGTCAAAGTTTGCATGGCATTTGTTTGCAAACTTCACATTCTTTAGAGTGTGTAGTGATGGATCATCCGGGTATTTCTTACTAGGAGGTATTTTAATGGCTGTGCTAATGGTCAAGAGTATAATTTATAAAGGACCTGACAGGATAAGTAGCGAGAAGCGCCCTTTAAATGTGAAGTTTTCTGATCTGAACTTTGAAAAACGCGAAATGTTCATATTTTGAAGAAAATTGCAATTTTAGAGGAATTTTAAGTGTAGGCTTCAAAAGAGAAATCGAATTTTTATTATACACCCCCCCCCCGCAAGAACGGGAAAGAGACTTATTATGCTGATGTGTATTGATAATATCTATATACCCTGTAAGTGGCTTTCCCGTTCTCTTCGGGGGGGGGGGGAGGGTTCATTTTAAACAAGTTCTCCGTCGAGGGTGCATAAAATAGAAAAGAAGAGCATAAACATTCAATCATTCACGTTTGACCTCCCCAATCACTATGAGGCAAGACATGCTAATCTACCAAGGGCTGAGTTCAGTAGCCTTGGATGTGCATCTGTTAACCAAAGCTGACCATGCATGTTCTGGGTATCATAAATCATGCCCTAAGAAACAGAAGGTGTATTTGCTAAATGCACTGGTAAATGAAAGCTATTGAACTGTGTCATGGGAAGAGGTTTATTAGCTCATAGTGAATAAATTCAAAAGCATGATAGCTTTGTTCTTACTCTACCAGAACAAAGTACACTGCATTATACCAGAACTCACTTGTATTGTTATTCATGAACAAAACAAGGATTAGTATTGTGTAATAGGCCCAACAGATTTTCCATGAGCTTTGAACCATAGTCAAATGACCACTTCTGTTATAGTAACTCTGATCATCAATGAAAGACCTGTTGCATAATATCAAGTGAGGTTTTGAAGTAGTATGAATTATTTATAGTTGTGGTTTGCTACTTAGATCTCAACCCCCCCCCCCTATTTGGAGTTTTTTAATGTTTTCAGCTCGTTATGGCAATTTTAGAGGAAAGCATGAATACCTCATGAAAACCGAGTCTTATGTACATGCAATATCGCAAAATGACAATTCATCAGCCTAGTTACAACTACTGAGGGCGCTTATCCTGCCAGGTCCTTTGTATTCTTACAATACTTGTATCTGACTTTAACAGTCGCGTAATCATGATCATTTGAAGTCTCATTTAGATATATGGTGTTTCCATTAAAGAGAGGAGTTTGCGATTCTCGCCCACCTTAAAATATTCTTTGATTACATTTTCTGCAAAACATTCCCATTTGATTTTGCAATTTTCCTTATTGCAGTAGCTCAGCTGAGAGATACCTAAGGAAGTGGCACAAAATGCATGTCAAGAACTATTTTTTATCATAACGTTATCAATTTAGTTTCAATTTGCTCTATCTTCGTTAAATTTGTACAAACAGAAATAAATCATAATGATATAAAATGTACCACATATTTCATGAGGGGTTAATGTCGCCCGCCGACAAATCTTAGAAAAGGTAAAGAAAGAGAGAAACATTTTGACCTAAATATGCAAATTACTTTATCATTATAACTATGAATATGCAAATTTAATGTTAAAATAGTAGTCGTAGACCTGACCATGATCTGTCATTAGTTTGGTTTGAATAAGTGGTAAATTTGTTTACGGGTATTGTTGTTATGTATTTAAGGGTATATTATCTTTTCCATGTTATATACAATCGAACGATATACTAGCAGTTTCTTACAGAGAAACGAGTCTATCTAATGTAATCAAACCCTTAAGGTGTTTCTAGTCTTCCATTGATTTCAGGTAACAAAATCCTTGATTTTTAACACTTTGTATATGCAATGGATAAAAACCATTCTTATTCAATCTATATCGAATTTATTTTGTTGTATTTTTTAATGAATCTTGAGTAGTGCTGAGCCTGAAATTACCAGTGCTCCATATTCACTTTGACCATTATACACAATAAAACGGTGCAAAGGTCAAGGCTTTCGAGGAAATGCGTTTCTTAAATGAAATGAAGCTCAGAGCATTTTTTTGTAGAAATGAGCATCTATGTATACAACACGGCTTAATACTGAATGTAATGAACGAAATTACTTTGGACGGAAACTTTCTCTTCATTTAGCTTGTCAAACCTTAAGAGTCGTCTTGTTTCTGTCGATTAAATATATTGGCGGCAACATATGGCACTCCTATACAAATATCAATATTTGTGGAAAATAAAAAAAAATATCCAAATACTGTTTGTCAAAAACTGATTCGCCTAGAAGCCTATTGCAAAGATAAATCTATATTACGATGGGTACAAAGAACCAGTAAAAATAAGTCGTAAATATTGGAAGATTTCATACAGAAAATAGCACTGCAGACGAAACACGAACGAAGCATTGAACGCGAACCTGATGAAATCGATAAGCTGAGACATGTTGTGTGATATTGAAACCACACTGCATGCACATTCACGTGTTTTGGAGTTTGTTTTCGATAAAATTGAAGAAACGAAGTCAAAATAATGCTTACTCCTGCTGCCGGTAACCTGTCAGGTAGAATCAGGAGAGAACACGAATCCTTAAAACCCTAAAACCATTTCGACCTCAACTAATTTCCTTTAAAAACTTACCTGCAGTCTCCACCTATCGCAGAAACCTCCTTCACGCAAGCTTTATTGTAAACATCATGGCAGGCAACAAGCCTCTAGAATAATATTTTCTCAAATTTGCCGTAAGAAATATTATCCATACGTGTTGGACACGAGCTTTCTGGCGTAGAAAGCTCTTTCATGTGAAGGAAAAAAGCTTCCGATATTATTTTCATAAAGCAATCTCCTATAGTCCACAATATTCGTAGCATTGATAATACAGGCAAGTCATGACACTTCAGCCAACGTGGGCATGTGAAACGGTAACCATGGCGACAATACAGCGTCATACTTCTCGGGTAGTACGTAATTTGTGAATGGCGATTGCATCTTTTTTTCGTTTTCTCGTTCGATGCTTTTTGCTGCTGGCTGTAAGGATATTCATCACCCGTTGGCTTAATTGATCTTTCTGCTTTGTAAACGTAGTTAATTGTGACCCCATTAGCATAGAACTATTTCTTGAATTGAACATTTTTAGGTAAATCGACCAACACATATGGGCTCATTCTCAGCCCATAAGAAAAACAAACACACTTGAAAACATGAACTTTAAAGCAAAAACAACCGAAAATTAAAAGCAAATAAACCACTGCTTTTTCTTTTATCAGTTGAGCACTACATCAGATTCGCATTAAATTTGAGAAACAACCTCTAATACTCATAACTATATGATTTGAATCTAAACAATCTACTCAATAGATACCATGAAGTATTTTAATGCATGCATCTAATATAACAAACGGAGCAACACGTATGTTCTTATTCATAAAGCCACGACAATGTGTTCTTTTTTCTAATGCCCTATATAATTTCAACGCAAGATTTGACAGCACACTTCCTCTAATCTCTCTCATCTCTTTTTTACTTGATATTTGCGAATTCAATTTTGAGTGTATACTTTGCCAGTGACATATTACTGTCGATTTACGGCCCTGTATGTAAACTGTAAGAAATCTTCGTAAATTATTTGTGCTGTTATTAAACGCTTATAATTTTTACAGATTTGTTATTATTTTCTTTGCTGCTAAATGGGCATTTTTGTCGATTTTTAAAACCTAAAGTACACTGGAAAAATGTACCCTACATAAAAAATATTATAAAGTATGATTTTAGACTATTTTTAAAAATCCGTAAAATTCCGGTAATTCGAGGATGCATCCAGACTTCCACCAGGACACCGTGAATTTATAAACCGTGTAAAATCATATATATTTAATAATGTTTTTTTTTGTGTGTGTTATCCTTCATTGTTTACTGAAAAGTATTATTGTGCCCTTGTCCAATGTATATTTTATGGTGAAAATATTCTGTAATAATCTCTTCTTCATTTAAAAAATAAAGTTAAGTCTGTGAAATTATGGTGTTTCGCCGTTAGTCATACAGCAATAATCATAATAAATGAAAAAGGTTAACTGTATAAATATTAACTGATCATTTTGTTATATGTAAAGGGAAATTAAGTAATAGGGGTAGTAGTGGCTCCGTACAATCTCGCGTTTTTTCCCTGAATCTTCATAAGAGCAAAATAAATATGTCTTAGCCTTTTCCTACTAGTAATGCACGAACTAGGCTGGCTGCTGACGATGACGTAGAAGAGTGCGATCGTGACATGAGAAATGAGTAATCGACTCACCATGTCAAGGACGGATGTTAGATATTCTGACAGACTGAGGAGAGATAGTCAATGAATTACGGGGGCGACTGCACGGAATTTTAATTCATCTATACCTTTTTCTCGATTGTGATTTCTGCGTGGGACCAATAAGTGTTTCGAATTTTTCCCCTAGAGATAAAAATGGAATAGAATTCAATAGCAAGAAAAAAATGTCACACAACAGTAGAGTGTTACAAACGTAAACACTGCTATAGTTGGTATTGGATGGTTTCCATTGGATTTTTTTCTGTTTGGATGGATTGGTGAGAAAGATGTACAATTTGTGAGCGTTTAATTTTAAAATAATACAAATTAAAAAGTTAATAACTCAAGGAAATGATCACTTAATATTTATACAGTTTGCAAATGTTTAGTAGCAAAAAGTGATAAAATTAAAAATAAATTAAAAAATTTGAAAGACATGATTCGAAAAAAATAAGATTGATCAAACAAGAAAATGAATATCGTAAATGAAAGGGAATTCAATTAGAAAAACACAAGAAAGACGGAAATAAAATTACACAACACATCAAAGTGATTAATAGAGCTCGGGAGTCCGAATATTTAAGAAAAGCAGAAAATATAAGTACGAATACACGGAATAATGATAAAGTGATAGCAAAAATCCAACCAACTCCTGAACAGTAAAATTGGCAAAAACACACTTTGAAACTAGCGTTATCTAGATTTGTTCAAATCTATGCCTGAATTAAACACCAGCATTCGCTTCGTCGTCTTCCACGAAGACAATATTAAGCAGGGTTAGGTCTTGAAACAGTGACAAATACTCCTTCCAGATATATCTCACACCGAAGACGATCATCGTGTGACATGTGACGAGTGATCCTTGAAAGTGATACTAGTACACAGGTGATAGTACCTCCCTGTCACGATTGCAATCATCAGCACATGGCGGGAATGAATCCTGGGTTACAAGATCAATTTCCAATTTCCGTAGGAAGACTGTTAACAGGCTTTAGGGTTATATTATTCGATCGGATACCAGACAAAACATTGAAAATGAATTCTTGTCAAGCTTAAATGTCCTAGCGTTCAGGTATCAGTTAAGATTTTCAAGATATTGATCGTGGTGTGTCTTAAATTGAAGATTTACCATGTAACATGTAAGACGACATTAAATGTTACTTGTAAACAGAAACGAAACCAACTTCGCATTCATAGCATGAATGTCTAGATACTTTTCAAACTATGTTCGTCTGTGATAGCGTCATTATAACGAAATCATATGCGGCTATCTAAATCAGTAAAATGTCATATGAAGCCTGCATCCTTTTTTCTACAGCCTTACAGCATTTTTATTGTGTACGCGGTCGATACTCCATTATTGCACATAATGGGTAAAATGCTAATAGCCCAAGAACATATTCATGAAGGAAAGATGAATGAGCTCAGTTTAAATGTTGATACACGTAATTACCCCTAAGAGCACCATCTATTGCAAGATTTTTTCCCGCCAATTTGAAGTCAAACTACCTTTCCACTGCCTGCTTTAAACACAGGTGGTATAACTGCACAGCAGGTGCAATTTTCGAAATTATGCGTACGAAAACAGGTCATTGACATATCAAAATAGAAGTAGGTACATTCATACCTTACAAGGCTTACAGTTTATGGCTAAGGGGTCACTACAGGTCACAAAGCCTGATTGAAATGTTCTCTGTATCTTCCTAGATATCAATGTATTGGGGCCTGTAAAAAATATATGTCGTCGTGTCAATGCAAGAAGGTCTTAAGTGCAAGCTGCCATTTGCCAAAAATTACCATCAAACATACTATTATGGAAAGACTGGTCAGTGTCCCTTCAAATGGTTCTGCAGTCGCCTAAAGAGCCCCTGACACAAGGAAAGATAAATTGAGAGTTATCCTAATGCATGGCAGCACACAGATCTGTCACATGGCAGCTATTGCACATACGACCTTCTTGCATTCACACGATGATATGTTTAGAAAGTAAATGATGTAAGGAATCCGCAGACAATGGCGGGATTTTGTCATTCCTTTGAAAAACAAAATCATAAAAGGAGATATTTTGTCATTTTTCGTATTTATTCCTTCCCTATGCTTCCATATTATGGGTATCAATTTATGCTCCCCAGCCAAATTTACTGTTAGAGTCACCACAGTAATTAAGGCGACAATAATATGAAGTAAACCGGTACAGGTAGTAGGAACTTTGACTTCGTAGTGTTTCGGAGTCACCACCTCATTTGCAATTGCATAGCAAACAGATGTGTCCCAATAATTAATTGGCTACCCACTGCTGTACCCGGAGTCACCTGTCAGCGGTCTGAGAGTTAGCTCCAGAGTACACAATAGGTTGGGTACTTCAAAGTACCTCCTCTGCCATGATATTCCTGGTAAAACATGACCTCAAGAGTTATTCACTATGATTGTTGCTGTAGGTGGAAAGATGATGGTCACCCCGAAGTCTGTGAGTGACATAGTATACCTCCCACACGCTCCATAGTCAACACCTAAGTGAGGATCGTGGCTTTCTTACCACACACAGCTAAATAAATTACGACACACGTCAACAGGGATCCTAATCAACACTGACTGTATGAATGTTACATTAAAAGGTTTAAGTGGTGATCTTATATACAGCTATATACTATGACCAACCTGTCATCATTTCAGCATAGTTGATTTGATACACAGCCTCCACAGAAAAGGAAGCAGTGCATATTATTTGCCTTTCTTGCCAAGTGTGACACAAGAAAAGAAATAGTCCAAGTAATTTCACTATGAGCTAGTAAAATCTCAATTCCCTTGACACAGTTCAGTAGCTTTCATTCAACAATGTATTAAGAAAATATACCCCCTGGTTTGTGGTTATGATATATGATACCCAGATCACACAAGGTCAGTTCATGTCAATGTATGTACAAGTACAACCCACTGAACTGTCCTTGGTGGATGAGCATATTGTAATCATTACGTATTGAAACAATGCAATGCAACCGTAATCCAAATAATCAATTTTCCTGGCTTTGTCATGGAGATTGCAATAAAACGAGTCTAAATCGAATTGCTGTAAGCTTCACCATTGTTATGCATGACGCAAATGCATGAATAGACTAATAAACCCCCAAATTCGAGATGCCGAAATTAAATTGCTATTTATTGAAAACGAAATAAGCCTCTGCAATAATAATAAATTCTACTTTGTTGCGATCAAATTATGGCTTTATCAAAACTGTTTGTATAAAATGTAATATAATGCTGAGCAATATTTGTAGATCTTTATCACCAAACAAGAATAGGGAATAGTGAATAATTACCATTTATAGAACTCTGTTATACTTCACCTGCCGCCGAATATTGCCAGGTGTCCTAAAATGCAAACTTCACCCTTTTGTTATGCCTGTTTTAGAACCACAGTAAGTAGCAAAGGCATGTAAGCTGCTAAAATCTAGTTTGGCATATTGGCATATGAATCCTAACCTGAGAAGGTAATTGGTAGTGATGATAAACACGCAGCATCTCTTGCAATGTATCTTAACCTGAACTTTGTCCTATTTTAGAATATTTCATTCGATTTCACAACTAGAATGATATTGTAATATTTATTATTTGATGGATCGTGAGTAATGTAAATAAAACGATAGTGCATTTCGTGCAAAAACAATGTAATAAGGTGCAAGGAAAGGTATCAAAGGTCCCAGGAAATGAGATGATAAACCTAATCCAAATTTTTGTGGGACATTTTGTTGCAATAAACAGGGCCAGAAAAAACAATGCACTACCAGTGACATCATTTGTGAAACTATTGATTATCAGTCAGTGTCATGAATAGATCAACACCAGTCACCTGGAATTTTCTATTACTCTCTGATAAATCAATGGTACCACAAATGATGTCATCACCAACCCAAATATTGATGCTTTTCTGATCCCTCCTTGTTGACTTGACACAAACCACATCAATTCTATTTGCATTTCTGGGACCTTTAAACGATACTGTATTTGATGTAAAAACTAAATATCAACGGTGTATTAAAGCAAAAGCAAAGCACAGACCAAATCTGACCTATAACACCCTTGGCTGCTGTTTAACTACAGACATGTTTCTTATATTAGATCAAAAGGTTCGTGTTATGAAACAAAATGGGTAAAACACCATCAACAACATCAATAACAATAAAATAGAAAATTACAGATGCCAGAAATAGTGTATTGTTTTATAAAAGAAAGAGCGATCTTTCTTCATTCTCATCTTTATCTGTTTACGAACACTACATCAACACTACATAATAAAAAGCACTGAAAAAATAAGGTCGATGATATCGTTGGAACTACATGTATAATCATTCCCTAACAACTCATCAAAAGTACATGGGTACTATCTATTACATATGGAATAGAGTAAAATGCACTTTTCCAGGAAGGAAGACTACTGAATCGCCCTGCCTTTGAAAATTGGTTCGTGATTAGAGAACGGGCTTCATGGGGCTACCATATATCTATTTTTTCATAATTTGATAACGATGCCCCAAGACAAATAACACAATGCTAATTGGGTAATATGTCAAACCATCAAGGTTGTAATTTTATCCCATGGAAGGCATACACACAAATTTCACATTTAGCGACATTATCCACACACTAATATCCAGTGATACACTAAAGGGAATACCTATTCAAATTGAAGACGTTAAGAAATTAATGGAACCGAATAGAAATCTATAATGGCGATTGCTTGTCTGTCCATGCAACACCCTGGTTAAAAGATATTGAACGGGATCAATATGTTTGTATCTGGATTCTGACGTTTACCAGTTTATTCCTGAATTATAATATTAAAAATCAATGAGATAAATAGTTCTAAACAAGTCCCAACATGTCTAGTCAATGGGTAATAGGCAGAAAAATAAAGCGATTGCGAACGAAAGCAGGTCTTTGCTGACCTTTGCTCAGTACAATGTATTACATATTTTGGCTTCGTTAACATCGTAGTTGACGTTATTAAAAGGGCACGATTTACCACAATGTTTTTATATCAATTATAATATTAATGCAGCTCATGAATGTTGATTTCCTAGGCTCCCACAGTCTGCACGAATCATAAACATGACATGTTCATTTTACCTGGCAAAGTTTTGCATGCTTTATTTACAAAATAATCACATGAGGCGCATGGAATGAAAATAGCGCAACAAACTTAAAGTTTTATTAGCACATTTTTTGAAGAGCGCCCCCAATTTTTTCAAAAATTTGGAGATTTTTACACGATTGCATGGTAACTGGCTAGTAAAGTATACCTGTGAATGGTTAAGCTCGAAAATGTCTATGTGTCACAAACGAAGGAATTTTGTACTAGAATAATTATTATCGGGGATCCCCGATAATAATACAACGGCTGCTGGAAACGGCCTTCCAATGTGAAATAGCCGGGAAATAGCGCCATGTACGTGTCTACGCTCATTAGTTCAGGCAAGCCAAGTTAGAGGTTTTTTTTTTTTTTTTTTTTATAAACGTAGCATTTCCAGCTCTGCCGTTAAGTCCAATCTGGGATCCCAATTCTAATTACAAAATCGCTTATTTTGTGATAAATACGCATTTTTTAGCATTCTCGTTCGCAGGTATAGTTTCCTATCCTATACATTACCAACGTAACTTTGCAAAAATATCAAATTTTGAAAATTGGGGGCGCTCTTCAAAAAATGTGCTAATATTGCTTTAAGTCCCCAAAAGGTGGCATTTTTTAAGAACGGCGCTATAATGTGGTCATGTAATTATTGCACGCGTGATTTTGGTAAAATGGACAAACCCACTTGTATAGTTGTGCTAGCCAAGCTCGTACATGTCTGACAAGAAGACCCAGAACCTAAATAAACTTGGTATCTTAAGATTGAAATGGTGTTTCTTAGATATTTCCTGAATTTTGGCGTTACTTTTTCTCCTGGTAAATGTTTACTTTATAAAATGTTCATAGAAAGAGCTGTGTTATAAAAATGAATATTAAAACAAATTAACAGCTAGCACAATTCTGAAAGGCACTTCATTTAAATGTTTTCTTAAAGGGTTGGGCTGCCCATTGTTCTTAACTTTTCACAAACAAAATATACAACTTAGGCAAGTGGATTTATTCTTGTTCGATTGAAAAATAAAAAACAAAAAATAATTTCAATCCAAAATAAATTAGTATGAATCCACAAGAGCATTTTCTAAACTATAGAAATGACAACAACATTTTTAAGACGAGCATGTTTTTTCTTAAAACCATGTTGTCTACAGCAAACTTTTGTACACAAATTTCAATTTGTTGTGTGTTTTAAGTTGAGAATTTACAGATGCTGAAAGGTAAACATATTAACAATCGATTCCTAAAAGCAAACAAGTAATGGAGGCATTTCTATTTTGGACTTAAAAATCTTGTGTACCATTATCGCTGGAATCATTTTGAATCTCTCTATGCGCATACATACATCAATATACATATACACACACACGCGCGCGCGCACACGCACACACACACACACGCGCGCGGGCGCACACACACACACACCAGATTTTACGTAAACTATCACGTACAATAGCATAGCAAATTTAGAAGTTTGCTTCAACAGACTAGATGTCATACCAAAATACTTAGCAGCCTTGGATATACCTTTTGATATTACATGCCTCTGTTTCACAGAATTGAGAGTGGGCATTAGTGATGGCTTCAAACCTCAACCACCTGTTGACTAGTGGTTAATAGTGCGTGTTGAACGTGTGTCATTGTTTAAACAAGCTACGGCCTCTGGGCTGTTCCCAGTTGACTCTTTTCGCTGATTATCGATAATAAAATCGAGTGAGTTGGCGGACGCTGTTTCGCACCTACCGAGGTCAAAGTTCCATATTAATAAAAAATATTAGAACTGTGCACTACTACTGTGTTAAAAACATAACATAGCAATCACGAAAAGATTATAGCCACGCTATTTTGGAATCCAATGAAATATCTGCAAAAAAACCTGTGTCTGATCTTTGCGACGATAACTTTTCTGAACAAACCACAGGCCTGACGATATTCTTGGATGATATAAGGATCATTTTATAACCGAGGTCGCCCTGGCGAATCAACGAGAAAGTGCCTTTCCATGCTGTAAGGTTTAGTATATCATGGTTGGGCGGTTAACATTTTTAAGGTTGCCAGTCAGCTCGTTGAATCAAGATGACCGTCGGACCTCTAGCCTTTTATTGATCTATCTCTATGGTTTAGAAGAATAGAAACCAGTTTCATCCGGAACGAACCGTGCAGAACCAGCGAGCAACCAGTTATTGAGCCGGCGCCGCCCAAACGTCGTACTTGAAGAACACATCTGTTGAAAGAATAACTCCGCCAGAATTATTGAAATCACGTGTGGTCCAGTGAAAACGTCAGAACTCGTGATCATTAGACCGTTAATCGTTAGTTCGAGCACCGCGTGGCCAACGTGTTTGTGTCTTGGCAAAATACTTAGTCCTCAATTTCCTCGTTTCCTCGTCCACTTAGCGACATTTGGGGAGCTTTTATGGGCTGATATTACAATAAGTGCTGATAGGGGTGTGTGCTTAGCCAGCTGGCACTTAGATGAAGCGAAATTATGGTAAATAATTTCCTGATGGCAGCGTACTAATATTAGGCATCATTCGCCGCGAACGGTCCCGGTAGGGGGTCGGATATTGTGCGTTATAAATGACATTAGTACTTATTATCGCGGAAACTGTTGGAAAAGTTCGATTAGTTTTTCTAGACATGTTTGACCCTGAGTACATGGTCATATTCAATCACATCAACAGTCCAGCACACCTCCGCAAACGGGATTAGAACCCATCCCGATCGGGATTTTAGAACAACCCGTACGGGACTATGATAGTTTGAAAGGTCAAATCCCTGCAATATGATTACATTCTGATTTTTTTATTCTAAAATACATTCACACCGTTGTATTTAGGAAAGTTTTGGGGGTCGATTTTGAACCAAGAAAATAAAAGTTCATTAATTATGGTATCAATTTTTGTAGTTCACTTTTTAAAATTTTAGACTAGATTTTAAGATATAAATATTTAAAGATTTTTTCCAGCATAGTCTCAGACCAGTCACTTTCAGTTGCACCTTTCAATGATCTACATGTTCAAATCAAAACATAAATAAGGAAAACCTACTTAATAAAATTAGTTACACCTGATTTTATCATGATATTTTAAAGCTTGAGTAACCTCAAAATTTATACTCATTTTTTTATGATTCCAGTAATAGATCATTAAATAATGCAAACGAGTTGCATAAATTATGAATACGCCAATCTTCGGTATAACGGCGGCGGGTTCATAAGAGGAGTCAATTTTGGGTCATAAAATATTCTAGGCATCTCTGTCCCTCATAAGATGCCACGAACATGTTTTTTATCAATAAAAAACCCACCAACAGATTAAACAATATATACTGTATTTGG
The DNA here is from genome assembly GCA_023653785.1 of Ophioderma brevispina. Taxonomy (NCBI): domain Eukaryota; kingdom Metazoa; phylum Echinodermata; class Ophiuroidea; order Amphilepidida; family Ophiodermatidae; genus Ophioderma; species Ophioderma brevispina. The sequence goes on from JAMKCH010025183.1 coordinate 52,245, forward strand.
ATTTCAATCTCCCGGTGGCTCCCGGTCCGCCTTTCATTAATTTTGTTTGTCTTGTACCTTGTAGCTATAATGCGTGCATCATGTAGCATGAACCGTACCTAGCACGCACAACACAAGCGGAAAACACCGTCGGTCACACCAGCACTTTCTTGGTAGCAAGGTCACTCAACCTGTATGGGTCCGGTAACACAACTGAACGCTCAGTACACTTGACCGGACTCATACCAGCAAAAACTGAAAATCATTAACTCACTCAAGTTCAGCATCTGCCACCTCCATTTACTTTGATATTCCCTCAATCCATCATGGCATCATTCATGATCTTCTATTCCAAGTATTTCCCGTGTGTATTGTTTACATCAACGTATTAGTGCATGTGTTGTAGCGATCAAGGTATATACATGTACAAAGACCTGACACAACATCACTTGCTGTAAATGACCCGTTTCGACCGGGTTACCCCCATTAAGTGATAGTCTTCTTGCAGATATCTTTCTTTCATTCATGTAACGGAAAATATACTTAAATTAATAAAAATGAAAGACTGTTTGGGAACGACTGTAGGATGGAGACTTGTACCAATTGACCTTGGAATATGGCAATCTCCTCTAGATTGGGTATTTAGATGGCTTCCAAACAAACCTTGTGAGTTTTGGCATTGCGGACAAACAACAGGGAACAGGATTTGGGCAAATTGGGAGGTTGCCAGCCCGATGGGACGGTATCATAATCCCAATTGGAAGATGTGCTGGCGTCAAGAGATGGCCTTACCTCTTCTAAACCGTGTACTGGTGTTGACTCCATGCATAACCTCTTAGTTTGAGAAGATCTTCGCTTGCATAAGGTTATTCATTTTCTTATTATGCATTATTTATAGAGAATCCATAGATTCTGGTAGCTTTCTGTGTAAAACCTTTATCCATTCAAAGCAGAGTTATGGCCAGATTGCTTAAGTCTTCATCAATTTGTAGTTTAAACTTTTCTGACATCTTCCAATTAGAAGGTGACTTCTACACGTTGATACAGGTCTTTGATAACGTGGGAGTCTAAGGGTGAAGACCCAGACGGAGAGTCTAAATTAGCAGATTAAAAAACAAATTTTGAAGAAAAGCGGGGGTCCGGACTGCGGGCTCCTCGCATGCATTTGCCTATTAAATTGTTCTGACATCCTTATCTCATCTGGTTTTCGTTGGCCGCAAAAACAAATTAAAGACACGTTCCGTATATTTTATAAAGTGCCAACAACAAAGACAAAATTATTTTTCTTGTATTACAACGTACGCCTACATTTACGTCCACACTCTTTAAGTAGCTTGCAGTCACTTTCAGCCTTTTCAAATCAACTTTTATCTAGTCTCGGGGTTCTTGTCAGAGTCCTTTCAAAAGGTCAGCTGAAAAACACATATATAATATTTAATTTTGAATCGTAAATATTAATTTACTTTAGGGTCATGAATTTTAACATATCGGTATGCTAATCTATTTAACAAGCTCTGATTCGGTGAATTGCCTTCATCATCTATCCTTGAGAATAATTCCCCTCGTTTTACGATTTCTTCTAGACGATTGCTGCTGATGAGTGCTATTTGGTCTATTCTTGTCATGTCCTCATTGCACTGCTCACCTCGTTCCGCTCAGTGGTGTCTCATGGCAATGGTAACTATGTGGAACAATCTTGTAAAGGCTAGACCATTCATCCATATTTACTGTTTTCATTTATATAAATGTTTTCCCGCACGGTGCTTCTTTATTATTTTTTTTCTTAAATGTTTTTTTTTTGTATATCCCATAGCATCATAATGGATTAAAACGGGGTGTTAAACACTTTGCAGACATTGTTGTTCATCACAAACTTTGGCGATTGAAAGAACAAGAAGTCCACCAAAACATTTATAATAAATTGTTCACTTAATCATTCTGGTCAGTTTTGAATTAAATGGTCCGAATTGGGATAACATATCTAGACTATTCACAAGATTTATACAACTCTCTATTCGATGTTTGACTTTCGCTACAAAAGTGCAATCAAGCACAAGTTTATTGAACCCCGTCGTTGTGTGGGAGAATATTTAGCAAACGGTTGTATAACATGCAAAATATCTTTTGCTTAATTTGTGACAATTTTTATCCAAAATTCCAACAGAAAGTATTAGCGTGTGTCACAGAGGTTGGTCTTCCAAAGAGGTATAATGAAAAGCAGTATACTTTTGGTTTCCTTTGAGTTTATTTTGCTCTTGTGGGGTATGCTGGATAAGTGATACTTCTAACACATACAATCAGCTGGGCTGCATACATCGCTCATTCTTTTTTGTTGAATGAGGTACATACCATAGAGTATAAAAAAACCGGAGGCCTGGACCAATTTATGGTGGCTTACTTTATACTTCGCCCTAGGCGATGGCGACCCAGAAATCCTAAATTGTATCCTCATTTGTTTAAAAGATAAATTACGAAACCTTGGCAGAAACATTCTATTTTTTTAAATGTTATCAAGCAGTATTTTTTTCATTCCAAAACCGTTGGAGAATTGAAGGATCACCTCTGCTATAAGTGTTGTTTCCGATTTGTTTTTACGAGTAACGTTTAAGTAATGTGCAGTGTACACTAAACGATGTGGTGCAAAAAATAATTTAAAAAATCGGTTTGCCGTTTGCAGACTATATAGCTTTATCTGTTTTTATTAATTTTGTTGTTTTGCCAGGCTTAGCCGCCACGCATCGTCTGCTTCGTCCAGCCAGAAATGTAACCACTTTTTGCAGCTTTAAATCCGGCAACCCGTAGCTTTAATCGCGAGCGCATAAAGTTGGCCTGCAAGTTATGCGTAAAACAGCGATAACATCATACTTATGGTCTTAAAATACTTAAAATGTTCCATTATATAAAGTATAAATAATTAAACTCGATAGCAAAAAACACACACAGCAATACGAGCATCTGCTGTTACTCTTGAGTAGCAAGATGGGCGGATTATTTTGTTGGCGAGTATACCATGGTTTAAGATAGAATGCGTGAGTGGTTGGATGAACACATAAGATATGACTTAGAAAGCTATCTTTTAATCAATTATTAAACTCTGAACTGAGGAAACAAACAACTAATTTAAATTACACTCATATTTCTCTTGGGTCAGTACTATATAATGGTGCATGGTGTGGAAGCGAAAAGCAATTATTATGGCGACAACCTGATTAATATTTAACATGGAATAGGTTCAGAAAAAAGGATGTCACGAACCATTACGATGATATGACTGGCTACTAAAATGGAAAATAAGGTAGACATTTGGCATGTTTAAATAAAGAAGAGGCACTTGTTTCACGGAGACAACGTACTGCTAACAACTTGCAAGCGATATTATTAAGGTACAATTATTTTAAAATTGAATTAATATCTATGTGATTTTTTGTATGATTTTCAATTGAAAATTGCAACCGAAAGTAGAGGCACTTTACGTAGATAATGTACTGCTAACAATTTGCATGCGATATTATTAAGGTACAATTATTTTAAAATTGAATTAATATCTATGTGATTTTTGTATGTTTTTGAATTGGGGCAACCGAAAACGACCGATTCCATAGTTTTAGTAGAAATGGATTTGTATTAAAGCCACTATCAGCGATTTCTTCACAATGTAAACAAATCGCACCCCCTTTTTTCATCAAAGTCCATTTTTTCCATTGTTATTTTGGAAATCGGTGTAATAAAGAGCCCTGTAAGTGCTTTAAGCGTAACACGCCGTATTTGTAAAGAAATTGTGCCTTTTATGCTTTGTGTACTAATAAAAGCCGGATCCGACTTTTTAAAGGTCTAGAAACAGCCGTAAATGCGCATCTTCAAGGCCGTTTAAATGCTTAAGTGTCTGTTTTCCACAAAGAACAGTAATATAAGGTATTGATATGACCTAACACTAACAATTTAGAGACAAAAAATGGGCATTTTGATTGAAAAAGAATGACTGATTGTGGCTTTATAAGTCTCAAGAGTAATATTGTGAATAATACCGGCCGTTGACCTGTATTAGCACTAGGTATTAGTTTGTATTGTAACTGGTCATAAAATATTTTTTTACATATTTAACTTCAGAAAAAGATACAGCCAAATAATTTCCAAACGTCGATTACTAGAATATGTACAGGAACGGGTTGGTTTCTTTCTTTTCTTTCGTATGAGGATTGAGGATATGTAGTTTCATAGTGTGTCCTGAATAAAGTAGCGCAATGAATAAACACACAAATCTTTTCAATTTACATGTCTTATCGTGTTTCAAGAATTTTCTATTGCACACACTATATCATCCCGATTAAATGCCAGGAGTTTCTTATACATCATTTTCCGCAGTCACCCTGTTTTTGTCCTATTGACTTTTCAGTATACAACGTCACGAATTGGCAAGGCCATAAAGTGCCATAACGTTTGCCGGCAACGCGTTGCGAGAAAGTCGCAACGCGTTGCGGCATTTCGGCAACGCGTTGCGGACTTTCAGCAGCGTTTGCGGTGGTCGCCAGATCAAAATCAGGATTTCTGTGACGTATTTCAAAACATGACCACAACGCTTGCAAGTATCTAGCACGCGTTGTGAAACTCACAACGCGGGTTGCAAGCCTTCACAACGCGTTGCGAGATTCACCACGCGTTTGTGAGCTTTACAACGCGTTGCGAAGGCCCACAATCCATAGGGTCATAACTCTTGCCCTAACGCGTTGTGAAAGAAAGTAGCAAACGCGTTGCGACATTTCGGCAACCGGTTGCGCATCGCCAATCAAAATCATGAATTTCTGTGACGTATTTTCCAAAATATAGATCCACAACGCGTTGCGGCAATACGTTTATTACCCTTATGGCTTCACAACGCGGTTGGCATCCATCACAACGAGTTGCGAGCTTTCACAACGCGTTGCAACTTTCACACTACGCGTTTTGAAGGCAATAAGGGTCATCACGTATTGCCGCAACGCGTTGTGAATGTGTGCAACGCTTTGTGAATGTCGCAACGCGTTGTGAGATTTATCTTTTTGAAATACGTCACAGAATTCATGATTTTGATTGGCCGACACCGCAACGCGTTGCTGAAATGTCGCAACGCATTGCTGAAATGTCGCAACTCGTTGCCCGAAATGTCGCAACGCGTTGTGACTTTCGCACAACGCGTTGGCGGCAATACGTTATTCCCCTTATGGCTTGTTACCTTAGCAACGCGTTGTGACGGCTTGCATCGCGTTGTGAAGCTCGCAACGCGTCGTGAAGGTTTGCAACGCGTTGCAAAGTATCTAGCAACGCGTTGTGTGTCTACTTTTTTGAAATACGTCACAGAAATTCATGATTTTGATTGGCCGACACCGCAACGCCTTGCTGAAATGTCGCAACGCGCGTTGCCGAAATTTCGCAACGCGTTGCCAAAATGTCCAACGCGTTGCTTACTTTCTCGCAACGCGTGCAGCAAGACGTTATGGCCTGTATGGCTTGCCATACACGAATGCCGTGGAGACACGTCACCAATGCCAAACAAGGAGACTTCTAGATAGCATTTGTTTGGAATTCTTCTAATAAGTAATCATGTGAAGTAGATATTGATTCTTTTAGGCTGTTCGGAAGCATCCTTTGCAACATAGGTAAATTAAAATTAGACTGACTGCACTCTAAATACTCTACTACGCTCTATTACTAGTAGTATCTGTCCATCTCAGTTACCTTGCAACTGAACCAGACACTTGTCGGGTGACATTTCGTTAGAATAAAAATTTTTTAAGAGTTGTCCGAGGGGTGTTTGAAGAGTATCATTGATCGCCTTTTTAAGAAACTACGAGTAGCAACTGATATAAGAACACATTCCTACTTAAAGTAGGACTTTAATCCTGGATCACTCGTGAAAACATAATTATTTGGACAGCCTTTTTATAAAAAAAATAGTTTTGGGGGGATTTAATCTATTTTGAAAATGAATAATGGCGAACCATTGGAATTCTTCACATACGAATGATGTGCATTAAGGCGGACTGTCCAATTATAGTAAGATTTCAATTACGTAAGATTTCTTGCATATTTTCACGGGGTGATATTGATATTGGGTTCAATCCCCGGCCATTGCGGAGACTATGCCTTTGTTGCCATCACAACACATGGTGTCCATGTACAAAGTTACTGTACAGAATCGGCTTACTGAAACTGATGCCCATTCAGTTATGTCCATGGTCTTTTAATGATACAAGGACTTATGCCATATGGTTGGCTGGGATTTAAAATCACCGCTTTGCTGCAATCCTCTTAATACAAGGTTGGCCCATATTTGATGGCCAAATAAACTTACGTTTATGTGTGCATTGATATAAGAATGCATTATTTCTCCAATGCTGTGATAGAATGAATTTTGGGCATTCAAATGGTAAGTTATGTTTAAATAACATTCGATAATTATTACTGGTGTTTTTCAAATCCTGTCCTTCAATTGAAACATGTGAAAAAATGAGCCAGGTTTTGTTTTTTTTCTTAGACATCAAGGTCTAAAATGTTAATGGGTGACGTGCTGTCTCTAATCGAATAAAGCGCAACACTATGTTGCACAATTGATGCTATCAGCAATAAGAGTTATTTGTTTAGGTATTAGTAATTTTATTAATTTAATTTTTTATTAGTAAATATCTGAATTTTTTCACTTATGTTAGTGCCCAATTTGGTTCCTAGGGATCCAACCTAATTATTGCTAATGAAGCTGTTTGTTTTGGGTATCAGGAGAAGCGTATTCTTAAATCAGACAGCTAGCTAAAAACTCCTTGAAAATTTTCATTGCGTAACGAGAATTGCAAAAAAATATTGTGTAATAATATAATAATAATCAAATTTTGGGTCCCATTGACCACCCTCCCCCTGGCACTTAGTGTTAATATGCCGTATATACTGGAATATGCTGCAAAGAAAACAAAATGGAACCCCATCTAGGCTATCATTCATAGTAAAAAACAGTGATGATCCAGACACGTATTCCCCAGAAGGAACGATCCGATTGGTTTGCGTCTACATTGGTTTCCCTTTTCAATTTCTTTCAGGTACCGCCCAGAGGCGTGCGCTTCTTCACCACACATTTAAGTTCAACAAAATAATCAACTAGTTCCATTACAAACAAGGATACAATCAGACAGATGGATAGCCAAAAGACAGCCCAACACGGAACCGCAACAACAAACAACTAGAAACACTTGGCAAAGAAATCTATACAAGATAAGTTTGATATTGACATCTAATTGTCCTAGCGACTGCGTGTATTCCCGAACCAGACCAAAGACTTCATCCAAATAATTCATTCTACCAAATTGATGAGATGAACATGGACAAGCACTACTGGGTTTACAATGTCTAGCAAGTCTATTGTCTAGTACTCGCAGTGTTCTACTTATTTTGCTTCTCAATTTCAGGGCTAATATGTTTTAAAATTATACATGCACTATGCATTGACCAAGCATTTTATGATAATTTGATTAGTGAAATAAACTAGTTAGCATGGGGAATTATTAACGAAAGAAATCGAGATTAAAACCACTTTCGAGATCACTCTAACAGGATCTATGGTGATAAAGTAGCTTTAATACTTTGAAAGCCACAGACCTTGTCGGACTGCACAAAACAGATGAGTTTAGTAATGCTTGCCGTGGCTTCATGGTTGCTTAAGGTTACTCGACGTCTTAGTGCGCCTTTTCACACTTTTGTTGTGAAGAGGTATGTTTAGAACATAAATCCTTAAGAAAGTAAAACCAGAACACTAAGATACTTTAAATTTTAAAAATCTGTTAAAAAACACAGCTTTTCCAAAGACTTAAAGAAATTAACAAGTAAACTAGCGACAAGACGCGCTAATATTCTGTGAATCTCTAGGATGGTGAAAGAGATAAATGATGGGAAATGAAGGGTTGAAAAGGTGAAGAAATAGGCTTAGAATTCACCTGCTTTTACAAAATAAGAAGTGTAGTGCCCTGCATCTCAACACAGCCATCTGTTAAAGCAGTCAGCGTCATTTAACGGGAACATCGTTTATCGTATTCGTGCAAAACGAAAAGAAAGTACGTCTTCAACAGGCAAATGTACGTCTTCAACAAAACAAAAAGCTTATGTGTATATATACAGAGCATATCAATAAAAACGCAACAAAACTTCTTCCCAATTTTTGTGGTAATTGTGTAAAATTATACCAAAATTAACTAGTGCCACCTTAAAGCCATAAATCCCCTCTTTCCAATGATAGGTAATTTATTCATGTGCGGTCATGGATAACCGACCAATCATTGTTTTTGCACAGTGGGATAAAGTCAGCTTGGGACCAAGTTTCAATACAAATCCCATTCACTTGCATGACGAAGTGAGAAGAGAGGTAAAGTTGAATAGGATTTTTGTTAGCATTACTTGAAACCCATTGTGCAAAAACAATGATTACTCGGTTATCCATGACCGCACATGAACAAATTACCTATCGTTGGAAAGAGGGGATATGTGGCTTTAAGATGGCATTAATTATTTTGATGTAATTTTACACAATTACCACAAAAATTGGGGAGAAGTTTTGTTGCGTTTCTATTGATACGCCCTGTATAGGTGTGTGTGTGGTGTGTATGTGTGCGTGTTGTGTGTATGTATGTGGGGGTGTATGCATGTGCGTGTGTTTGTGTAAATTTTGGATAAGGCTCGAGTGTGAGAAAGTGAAAGAGATATAGCGATAGAAAGATCCGGCGAAATTATTAGAAGGAGAAGAACAGAGAGGGGAGGGAAGAACACAGCTGTGACCCTATGCATTTTTTTATTTTTGTATAATTTTAAACAACATAGCACGATTCTGACATAGGGATATAAACTGATATGCAGGGTATGTAATACCTCGTTGTGTGAGTGCAACATAGTTGTATCTACATTTTCATAATTTTACAGGAGCGAGTTTTCGAATGAAAATTATTACTATATTTTAAAAACTATTTTATGAATATTTTCGCACTGAAGTTGAATAACTAAAAAGTAATTATTTAAGGTGGTGTAACTACAACAAAGTCTTAACTCCCAGTTCTCAACAGAAATTCATTTTTTGTGCAACAACAAAGAATAACTACACCCAATTACGTCTAATTATTTTAATAACTCTGCAACAACAAATTGAGCATTTACTTGAAATATTATATTAAGTTATGGGTACTCATTTACCTTTTTAACAATCCATAAGTAATGGGCGCAATGTTGAGTGCAAAACGGTCCTAACTACATATTTTGATATTATTAATTCATAATTAAATAATTTATTATTATTAATGTTATGTCGTCGTGGAACAAATTTCATAGAAATATTTGGTAGATTTCTTCTATTTACACACCTTCTTAAAATAAATCATTACAAAATAAAACGGCGTATCTACACGAATAGTTTTCCTGGTGAATCATTTGTTACTACCAGTTCGAGTTAACATGTGCTTCTGCCCCGCTTCTTCTTGTTTTGTGTACTGTATCTAAATTGCATACACAACTTGCACAAACACAGAAAGAAAAAATTACAAAATACAAAGTCCTTTTTCAGACAAAAATTATACGTGCTGATTCCAAATGTTTGACCTTTTTACATTATAAGACGTGAAATAAAACTGAGGGATGAAATTTGAACAGGGATAAAAGCTGTTCGCGTTTCGATATTTTGATTTCCCTTGTAATCAGAGCTCTCCCGACATTTTACTGATACAAATAGTATATGGGTTGACATAATGTGACTGCTGCGAGTACATACGTGTTTTTACGAATGGAAGCTTGCGAGCTGCTTACGGGTATCATGTTCCTCACCAGCGGTACCCCGAAAGACATTATCCAGGTGATAATGAAGTCAGTAGGGATTGGCTTCATTTCTTGCAAATCCCACAGTAAGTTGAAATCTCTATCACGTGACGATATCCAACCAATCACCTTTGTCAAAAAGTGGCTTGCTTGCATAATTTCGAAAGCCATTAGCGTACATATCAACCTCCCCAGGAATCACATTCTTGTTTGTTCTTTGTTGATACCATCATCTGCAAGAATGGGTAGCGTTTTGTCTACTATGTACCTATGAACGTAACATTGATTGTATTAACTATTTAATCAAGCTGTGTATAAAGGCGTATCATGCATTAATTATACATGCAAAGAAAATTATGAATAATAGACCAGTTAGCACCCTACGTCACTTCTTTTGTTGCCTGCGAATCCATTCCTGCGAATCGTTATGGCCCATAGTATTAAAACTCTAACAGATACAATTGCCCAGTGTGTAACAGTCAGGCCGACTTATTTAAAGATACCAGGCCCTAACATGTTTACAAACATTGCTGTTAACTGGTCTATTGCACGCTTTCAAAAGTGAAATTTATAGTGATTGCACGGAGCGGCAAATGGAGGAGGAAAAAAATGGAAATTAAGATGACACAAATATAGACAATTGCATGCAAGTGGAAAAAAAGCTTTACTTTCATTTTCAAGTAAATATTGAATGAGTAAATGTTTCTGTCTTACAATAGTCATCCTTGAGCAAAAGTGCTAATTGTGCACTTTTTGCATGAAAGTAGGTTGCTATTCACCGGTATAATAACCATAGCGAGGTGTCTACACAATACACATGGAACATGGTATGTATTTAAATTTCCCGCCCTGCACTAGATATTATGCGTCATTTTCACCTGCATTGCACATATATCCAGGTGAATCTATTGAAACGATAACAGTGTAAATGGTCAACGTAGCCTGCTTCTAGTGCAGGGCGATGAATGGCAACACGTATAATAAGACACACGGCTATTTTTGGACACATTGCTATGTAAAAAAATGTTACCGTAACACTTCTACTGCGTGCAGGTGTTATTATGTAAATATGTCTTTGTATGCTAAATCAAGTATTAAATTATTAACCATTGCTTGTTTACAATCTTTCAACGATTTTGAAAAAAAAAGTTTTATTAAAGTCAACTTGGGTAGAACAATGTGGATAGATGTTGTTCGTAATACTGCTGATACAATTCCTTTTCAGGACAGTTTATACCATGGGTGATTGAATAATTAGAAAGTATTATAAATAGAAGTAGTTAACTAAATACAATTGTAGTTTAATATTTTGCATAAATATATGGAAAATAAAGATGATCATCTTTGCATCCATCACTAAACAAACTTCATTTTAACCAAACTCGCTGAATGCATGCATTAGAAAGGGAAACATGCTTAAGGGAAAACACCTTTTTTTAAGAGGTTCGAGTTCAATTTCGGATAACAAAATACTCTGTAATTGCAAATAGAGTGAAACGTCTCTTTTTGGAGTGACTGCGGAATCATTAGAAAGGGATCGAGTCAAATTCACTCTTTTAAAACAGTGCAAATGGAGTAACTTCACTTTAATGTCAGTGTTTTCAGTTTCCACTCTTTTAGGAGAGTAATTTTTAGTAGAAATTCCGTACTTACATTTATGGAGTGCATGTTCAATAAAGGTACATTCGGATGCGTTACATTACTACCTCTGAAGGAAATTGTAATGCGAGTTTCATTTTTTATTGGAGATTATGCAAATAAGCTGTTCTCGTAAGGACATTGGGTGAAAATCTCACGTGGTACAATCTTCCGCATGATTTTTGTAACAACGAGTACACTTAACCTCTCTTTTCATGCTCTGGTTAATTTTGTCTTGCACAAAGCTTACAATATTTAACCCATTGTGATTGGCCCTTGATGACAACCACTATAGGTCATGCTATGTGCACCAATTATGGTCATGCTATAAAGCGACTGACCTATTATCAAACATGTCAAGTAGGGGCGTCAAACTCAGACATGCCGAACTATTACGTCAAAGTAAAGGCAAACAATTTACGAATTATTGATCACGCGATATAAATGAGGTTTCATGAATATTGACGAATTGTTTTTCTCTCCTAGCAGATCCGACAAGAGGAACTACAATTCCTATGTGACAACTCTTTTCATGCATGTATAGCCTCCATTTGCGTCACTATTCCTGATCATTCTAAATATAATTTATGTGGCATTATAGCATCCTTGTTAATTTAGAATTACAAGAACCATCTAGTATCATTTTGATTGGTTATTTGTCTTCATGGTTGTTATACCTGTTATATTGGCCTCCATTTTTCTGATTAAAAATATTAATTAGATTTACAATTTTAATTGAGAAAAGATTTCTCACGGGAAAAGTACTTGTGTTTTACTATAAAAAACGAGGAAAGGGGATTCCCCTAGTGTAGTTTGAGAGATGCAACCTGTTGTTGACAACTAGACATGTGATTGGGAATTCCCCCAAGATGTAAACTTAGAAACTGAGGTCAACTTGTTTATGCTTTGAGATCAAAACATTGCAGAATCTGGGAATTCCCCTAACAAAAGTTTATATGGAAAGTGATGTGATTCAGGTGATGTAATTTATGTGAATTCCAATTGGTCAGCCAGTGCAAGGTTATGTTTAGCATGATGCGGTTGTAATATCTATTTTAAGACCCTTGGGATTTATAAATATGGGTTATATATTAAGGAGAACTTGGCCAGAAGAGGGGTCAGCATTTGTAATCAGCTATACAGTATGGTTATAGCTAGTTTTATCTACAATAATGGTAGATTTATTCTCCAACCATGCCAGGATTTTTATATTTTCAATTCATGTGAGCAGAGTGCTTAATTATTCTACTGTCGTCTTTGAAGCCTAAAGTGCTGGGAATCAAAATCTTATTCCAAATGTGGACAGATGAAATCGTGGGGTGATTTATCTTGGACTGATATACTGTGGAATATTATCGTCGTCGGAGGGGACTTAATGTCCTGTGCTTGAACTGCTGGACAAGAGTTAACTTCAGGACTGAAAAGATTCCCATGGAATATTATTACCTGAGGAGTTTGGTGGTGAGCTTTGCATCTGTCATTTTTTTAAGTCTTCGCTGTGAGGACATATCATCGTTGAACTGCAACGCTTCTTGTGGACATTAGTAGACATTCTGAGACAAAAGTAGATCTTAACTAATTGTGTGTGATTTTGACATATGTAATGTTGTTTTGGACATACCAAATTCTTGCACCTTTCCAATTTAATAATCATTGAATCTGTATATTATATAAAATTCAGATCACTTGTGCACAAGGCTCCTTTAATTTGTATTTGAAAGGTATTTCTGACCTTAAATGTCTACGAGACGTCATAACATACAAAATACATTATAGAGTTATTTAAATAGCGTATGCCCCGTTTGTATTCACGATAAGTTCTTATCAAATTTTCAAAATTTAATCGCTTCAGCAGCATATGTTCTTTCACATTAGGCAATGTTTTGTAAAAGACCCGAACATGTATCAATTCAGGAAATTCCTGAAACCTGACGAGTTTTGAAACAGCTGTTTTGGCAAGATCTCCCAAATACAAGAGTATACTATGTACTTGTTACGTTTTGTATGAAGATATCAAGGGTTCAGTCAGACATCGTCAATGAACTAAAGAAGAATGTGCACTCTCGTGTTTCGTCACTATTTCTACATTTTTTCTTTAGGTTCTTTCTTTCTTTTCTTTTATTATATCTCTTTCTTTCTTTCTCCTCATTCCTATCCCTTACTTTTAATATTTGCTTGCTTCCTTTTTTGAGTGGTACTTCTACATGTCTGTATATCTGTCTTTCAATTTTTGATGACAGCTCATATTAGGTTGAATGCCTTTCCTGCCGTCGTATGTTATTGATGCATTGACAACACATACATGACGATCGACAAGCTGTAACACAGTATCACGTCGAGGGCGGTACAAACCGTAACGGTCGTCTCTTCATTCATATAATCATTCATAGGATTATTTTGTCTCTCCTTCGTTTATTTACCGTCACGACTATACAACCGCTGAAAGAGGAATATGTCTTTCCGAATCTTTATGTAAAAAAGCCATTTGGTGAAAAATCGGGGAACTGTTACTTTTTTGTTTTATTTCGTTTCACGTTGACATTGCACAGAAAGCAATAATTTGCCCTAAATATTTGGCATTTAATTTAACAAAATTTTATATTTATTTGTTTGTATTTGTTTATTGTTAACCACCCCCCCTATGAACTTCCCTCCGTGCGCCTAACAATCCAACACTTTCGTAGAAAGCTTCTAGGTAATCGTTCTCCTCTCCTCCTTTCCGGTCCTTTTTAGCGAAAAAAAATGTAAAATTAAAAAAACCCTTTCCCCGGGGTTGGGGTAAGCCGTCAAGTCGAAGGGTGGGGGGGGGGGGGTGGTTGCCACCCAAGGATATTTTTTTTTTTTTTTTTTTTTTTTTAAAGAAAATTTTATAAAGGTAAATTATGAAATTATGTGTAAAACTTTTCAATTGCCATCATTTAAGCTGAAAACCGCATGAAAATCCGATTATCCTAACTTTTTAGCGCAAAATCGGATGTTCGCTTATTTTTCTGTGGAAAATGCAATTTTCGCCGACTCGCGCGGACGGATTAGTCAATGTGACGCCAAACTAGGTTATGTTGGTACTTATTGTGGTATCATGGAAAGAGGAGGACCCATAACCTATCCACTGGTATCAAAAATCATAAGCTCGGGTGCTTTTAACGAATTCTCTAGGGGGGTGTAACCCCCCCCCCCCCTTGGTGGCGTGAACGTAGTACAAAAACCAAAAACCCTTTGTTGGAACGAGGGTTAAGGGTTTTTAATATACTAATACTATTGAGGTTTATTTTTTGTTTTTAACTTTACAAATACTCCCCACATACAGCCCCACCCCAGAACCCACATTTTATAGTACTGTCTCTCCCCCTGCCCCCGCCCCTCGCTCTCTCTCTCTCACATACAATGCATATACACAGTTTACAATGTATATAGCTTTATGGTCTGTGTATCCTTCCATCACTGTATGTCTACACTCTTTATCTTACTTTATCTTTAGCCTCAGTAGGTAGGATGGGCCGGTCGGTAGGTTAAGTTGGTAGATGGGAGGTAGGTATACGGTCCCCCGGTTCTTCGATCTATCTTCGATAGATCGAGATCACTACTAATCAAGTTAGCTCAGAATCACAATATGAAACTAAAGTCGGCGGCGCGATTAATTGTATTGTTGACAAGCTCCATAGTGCCGTTCGTATGGAGCGCCAAGCCTTGCAAAAATACCACTACAGTTAAAAGATCCGTATAATATAGGCGAGCGATATGATTACTGACGTCATATTATCTCTGGGATTATTTGATTTGTAGGTACGGGACATAATCAAATCCTCGGGCAGTTCTGTATAGTCTCGTTTTTGTAATTGTTATGCAGCAGATTCGGGAGCGATGCATCTTTAGTGGTTTTGATTAGTACCGCAGTCCACACTATGATTTGTCAAAGCTACCATGTGGCAAACATGCCCCCAAATTTAACTATTTTGCGATGTGCAAACCCCTCATAGACAAACTAACATCAAAATATAGTGAGTTCACCTCTTTTCAGATTTTCACAAGTATTGTAAGTGAGCAGCTGTAAGTTGGTAAGCACAGCTGTTGGAAAGTTTCATTTATTATTACAAAACCATAATAAAAGCAAAAATGTTAAGAGCGACACAGTTTTGACCCCTGATCTAGATTATGTATTCCACTTGGGTCAGGGCAAATTTTATGAAATTCAATAGACGGTAAACATGATTTTATTTTCCTACAAACTGTATTTTACACAGATTTCTGTTGAGATTGAGCAATAGAGGGCGCTATTGCATGCAAATTATGACCTTTTGTATTTTTACAGGGGTGATAGCTTTTACATGCCACTGCTTTGAGGCTTAAAAATGAATAGTTTGTGTCGACTTGTTTTGGCTAAAAACCTATGTTCTATGCTTTTATTTTGCGAAAATAACCTATGAATTATGCGATATTCTTTTAAAAACTTGAACTCGCGCTGTGGTGTTTTTAGAAATACCTGTTTAGCTCTATGGACTTCTTGAACTGTGAAGTTCAATGCTACTTCAACCATATCTGACCGTGTCATCCCTCATTTTGCGCGCACTGGTCGGCAATGAAGATAAAATGGCTTGATGGCAAGAAAAAAGTGTTGTCACTCGATCCATCGATCAATGTTTTAGCTAAATCTTGCAACAAAAGATTCTCCGCACACCTGTGCAGCGTCAAGTTTAGTACACGCCCATGAATACCAACGCTCAGTGCCCTGCACTCGCACAAACATTGTGACCACAACGGCAGAAAAAACAATAAAAATATACAACAAAAATATTTGTATCGCCAATGTCACTCAAACTCCGCGAAAACATTCGTACAAAATGTGGTAACAACTTCAAGAGCTTGTTGACATGCTAGTCTAGTCACAGCCTTTCGACGCACAAGGAATACAAAACTCCTCTGTGGAAGACGAGCCCATTAGGGTGACGGATTTTGTACAGGTATCTGCTTGTTTCCAAATTTTGTGACGTACTTCGTGTTGAGAAAAAGTACTAAATATCGCCGAAATAACAAAAAAATATTGACAAGTAAAAAGGTCGCGGCGAAAACCCAAAACAAAAAAAAAAACAAAAAACCAAACAACCCTCCCACCCCAAAATGCCGGACCGTAGAGCTACGCGCTAAATCTAATTAAAAGCAATGCGCGCGGAATTTTTTTAAAATGGTGTCTCCAACTGCTTGAAGTTGTCCCAAAATAAAGAGACAATCGCACACAGATACGCGGTTTCTCAGGACTTCTTTGTATGGCGGTTTTAAAATGACGTACTTTGGGTAAATTACGAATTACTCTAAATAAACTGAAACTGAAACAATGTGGACACGTTTCACGTGTTCAGGGTTATTGCGAAGTCATCAAGAGAAGTATAAAGCGAACTATTTTTTTTTTATTTTGGGCAGGCTTCCATGCGCTAATTCTGTCCGAAAGGTAACCATAATGCATG
Organism: Ophioderma brevispina; assembly: GCA_023653785.1. Lineage (NCBI taxonomy): Eukaryota > Metazoa > Echinodermata > Ophiuroidea > Amphilepidida > Ophiodermatidae > Ophioderma > Ophioderma brevispina. The sequence goes on from JAMKCH010025183.1 coordinate 69,134, forward strand.
TAACCACTTAGTTAACTCCATAATGTGAGTAGTATACAAATACAGAGAGGTTCATATAAAATTAAAATTCTGGTATTCGTCGACCCGTCGTCCCTGGTGAACGTTTACTTTCAGACATTTTGAAAATTGCGGTTTGACGTAATGTTTACCTTCACGACAAACTAGACTTCTCGGTTGACGGAGTTTGACATTCACATAATCACATACAACAAACTGCTCCCCGTTGAAACAGATAGACGTTAAGTGTTAGTAACATCGTTTTACTAGCTGTATGATTGGGAAGTTGAACATTAATTATACTCGATCCAAGCCAGATATACACCAACCACCGCCACCACCACCACCACCACCACCACCACCACCACCACCACCACCACCACCACCACCACCACTTCTACTACTTCTATTACTACTACTACTACTACTACTACTACTACTACATCGCTATTCTACACAGATATAATATGCATTTGCTACTGTTATTTTATAAGTAGGTCAATGGTTATTTCCTAAAGCTGTTAATGATAACGTTTATGCTACGACATCTCAATATTAATCATCCACAATATTGAGCTAAACCTATGCTGTTACGAAAGCCTCTGGCTAAAGGAAAATAAAAAAACAGCTTGCCTATATCTGTAGAATGCCTAGCTATATGTACTTTCAATAAGAACAGAACCTCCAAATTAGTTAATTTCCAGGTCGATTGCTCAATTCAAGGTTCGTAATTACAAACAAATTTCGTTATTCGTAGATGAAAATTTAGCAGCCTGTTATGTCCTGATATTTATTATATAGAAGCTCGGAGAAACTGGCGAGCACAGAACTAAATAAAGACGAAAAATACACGGTCTCGAACCCGGACCTCTCGCTTTCTAGGCGTGAGATATTACCACTAGGCCACAGAGGACTGTGTTATGTGGATACCAGTGAACGAGCACTAATGTATTTCAGTCTTTATTTCAGAGTTTCAAGCGGCCCTCCCATTCTAAAATGTCCTGATATTTGTGAGATTTAATACTACTATGTTAACTTTTTGGAAAATCTTAAAAGGGGTAACCCTGTTTTGCTTTTTTATATCAAGGCTAATCGTGGCATTTACAGCAGTTATCTAATTAGTAACGCTGATGGATTGGCACCAAGATAGCGATTAACCTCCCTTTTGAAACTCTGCAATTCCTGGTTTGATGCTACATGAGTAGGAAGGGCATTCCATAAGCCTACGGAGAATGTGAGAAATGATCTTCTGTGGGAGGCCAAGTTGGACCTTGGGATTTTCACAGCAAGGTCATGAGACCTGACTGAGCGCCTAAGGCGAGGGTCAACTGAGAGCAGCTCAGATAGCAGCTGGCTGAGCAGATCCGGTGCTTGTCCATAAAACATGCGGTGGAAAAGAGTGGCAATTGCAACTGCCCCGCGATGACCCAGTGGTTGGATGTGTTGAGGTGAGCTCACTCTCAGGGATACCGATGATGGAAATGGCACGTCTCTGGATTGCATCAAGTTTGGAAAGTGTAGTGGGTGTTGCTCCACACCATGCTGAGCTTACATATGCCATGTTGGATCGAACTATGGATTTATATATAACAGCCCTTTGAGTTGTCTCAAGATAGAGTGCAGCTAGACGGAGCAATCCTAGTCGATGACTGGCAGTTTTAACCATTTGTTAATCACAGGAGACTAAGACAGGTCCTTAATGATGAAGATGCCAAGTAAATCAAACCTGTCGACTTCTTCCAGAGATGTTCTAAAGAAGTGGAGACTTGAATGCCCGGTTGCAGAGTATTCTTTTTTGATATTGTACATTTTTCATTTGGCATCACCAAATAGCACATTCCATTCAGTTGACAATGAATCATTTCCTGCAATCATGTGAGAGAAGCCGCAGCAGGGATTCTTTCCTATTGTATCTTATGAGGTATGAGTGTGACATCGTCTACATGGAGGATGGATGGATCAGGATTCCTCTTGTTCTGTATGTCAAGATATAATGCAAAGAGAGGGCAGAATAGAACTTGTTGGACACCTGCATTAATCGGACTTCTATTTTTTAGAAGATTTGCATAAATCTCACCAAGACCAATTTTGTGGCAATTTGGCTGTTCCCTTACCCAAAGACCCCATTTTTTTAGTATCTGTCACCGAATGCCCTGGGTTTGGAAGCGCGAATCTAACACCACATATCCATTTTTATATGCGAGTCGGGAGTAACTATTTTTGCGAAGGCACGAACTGGCGTGAAAGAAGTCAGTGCTCTTTAACAACCAAGCTATCCCAACTCTGAGCGGGGGTACTATAACAGCGGCTTCCCGATTTGTACGTGCTAAAGATAGGGATTTTGACCGGCCTGGTGCATGATATAATGGGAATCCACAGTTTTAGTTTTGCACAGGACAGGTGACATGTATTATTATTATTATTATTATATGTGGGACTTTCGGGGAATCTTGGCCATGATGAAGGACTTTCCAATTGAGATTAATAACGATCATGCACAATCCAAGGGAGATGGATGAAAAAGGGAAAGCGATTACCAAACACCAAGCGACATACATAATACATACATACATACATACAGACTACATACATACCTACATACATGAATACTAAATACAGACATACATACCTACATACAACATTAGAATTAATTTAAAATACACACATACAGATATAGGGATATACAGTACATACCGGACACACAGACAGACATAACATACATACATACACATACAAACAGACATAATAGACACCCACCTACATACATATACATACAACAGACATTATTCGCTATACTAGGCAGGGATGTGTCACTGACGTCATATTCAGTCTCTGGAATTAAAACATTTTTGGGAGGCTACGGGACTCGCATCCTCAAGCAGCCTTCAGATAAGTCTCGTTTTATATCACAAAGACATCGACAGAGAGAGCCGAGATGCATCCTTGGGCATTCACGCACACACGTACACAAGAACAGACTTCGTGTTACACATCAAAAAAAGTATGGGCAGTTTTGAGAAAAAAATCACTCCTAAATCCTAGGTAAGTTGGGAGAAAGTACAACCACTTCCTTTTCAGCTTAAAATATTTGAATATTCTAATGATGTTGTGTTAGCATTACGTCTCTTCCCATGTTGCCGCAGCCGCGTTCAGTTGGACAATTATAGAAAACAAAGTACCTTAACATTTTATTACATTGTCGGATACATGAATTAAAAAATTACGTCCACAAAAAAGCTTTAAATCAAAATTTAACCACAGCATAATGACGTATCAATCGAAGTATAAAGATCCCTAAATAATCGAATTCACGCAAATTGAAATACCCGATACTTAACATGTCTTATGATTCTGAGGGAAAGTTCCCGAATAATGGTCTCCTTTCAGGCATCATTCGATATCAGCGCAACTCGTCTATATTGGCTGTAACGTCCATGATACTATGATGAATGTATCACAACCAGAACATTTTAAAAATAATTGTGCGTGAAATCTAGTTCTATAATCATGCAGTGTGTCGCAATTAAAAGCTTACCTAAAAAAACAAAATGACGTTTTAAACATACGAAAAGTGGATGTTAATCATTTTCACTGCAGGAATATTAGTGTTTACCCTATGGGCAGGCCTAAGGTGACAGGGGTACATTCCATTTTGTCGTTGCTATATTCCTAGAGACCAAACGTGATTTCCCCTTGATTGTCTTGTTCAATTATCTTGCGACGTATTGATTATTTCTTTGAAGAAAGTGTCTAGATATCGTGTACCTAAAGGATCTCTTGCAACAATTTCTAATGTTGAATGCTTTATATATCACCAAACATGCCCAAAGCTGTTCGATTTCAGATCAAAATTTCCATCCAAATAGGCTCCCTAATAATGATGGATATCAGGAGCTATGGTCGGAAATAGGACGCTGGATCCAAAAATCCATGAGTTAAGACACGGTGAAGTGCAATAGAAATTGCCCGTTTTTATGAATTTACTGTGTGTCAAAACACTTTTCTTCCACGATATTTTATGCCGTTGATGACTACACTCAGTCGATCTGATTGGTCATTTGTTTATATGATGGTCATACGATTTAATTGACCAATCAGAGGGGACAGTTATGTGAAAAGCATCGGGTATATCGATTTAGTTTGATTTGATTGCTCAAAGGGCTATATCCATGTTTGCTATATCAGAAGGGTAGGAGTCTTTACGGTGGTTTTGAAGGACATGAATCGTGTTCAGTAAATTTTTAATTTAATTGGAACATATAAAAGATATATGAAGTTTATTTCTAATTTATGGAAACTATTAAGAAGCTATACAAGACATTGTATTGCTAAGTCTGAAGCTTTTAAGTTTGAATTTTAATTTATAAGAATTGGTTCGGTGCTGTTTGAACTGCAATCACGGGCAACTAAAGAGTTAAAACCAGCACTTTAAGCAGAAATCGTGCGTAATTTCGATATTAGAAACCATCATATGTTTTAGCCTACTTTTTCTACAGATAAACATCATATGCATTTTCCTCTCCTCGAAGATTACCCCAAACTGAGCAGGACCTTGTAAGAGAGAAAGAAGAAAAATCATTACTTGTGCGGTTTCTTCATGGGATATTTTTAGTGAACCTTTTAACGAGGGTTTCATGGAATAGCCATCGGCGCTAACACTGATAGTTAAAAATGTGAGCCCAATGGATCACCATGAAAAGAGTATTTATATTTTTTTAAATCCGTCTTTTTCTTATATGTTAGTTGAAAAAAACATATCCTTTAGGCGACGAAAAAAACATCCTGTTTTATGGGCGAGCGGCCCTTCGAGTAGCGGTCGGTCGGGCGGCGAATTTTGTTTTTGTTGTTTTTTTTTTCATTTATGGAGGTCAAAATTTGCCTAAAATTTAGCCCAAAATCTGAAAAATCCAGAGAAAAAAATGAAGTTTTTACAAACAAATTTTCTTTAAAAAAAGTATGACAAAATTGATAATTTGGGCTAAAAACCGGATAATGATTTCTGGAAAGCCTAAAAAAAAAAAACAATTCTGCAAAACTGAAAAATCAGGTCGGTCGGGCCCGTAAAAACAGGTTTTTTTTTATTTTAGTCGCCTTATCAACTTAGTTTTACTCTGAAAGGATATCATTCATGTAATTCCAATAAGATGTTATAACGCGTCAACCACACTTCTAGAAAATTTGTGTTGTAATTTCGACCTTCGAACAACATTGCATTTTTGTAGCGTACGTCTTTCGTACAGTCGACATCTTTACGTTCTTAAAAGATTTACCTGAAACTGAACAGCGACCCTGTATAAGATAAATATTTACATTGTGCGGTTCTAATGGTACCCTTGGTGTGTTATGGGATTTAACAATAATGCGCCATCACTGATAATTCACAATAGATACACTAACAGAGTATAAACTGTCTTCTTTCTCACTTATATATCCTCTATCTACACATATTTTACTTCTCATCGGTATCTTCCCTTTGCTCCATTAACGATAAGTGTATAACCATGAAATGTTTTAAATTTTCGAAAAAATAGAAACCTTTAACTTTTGCAGTCTTCAAAAATGGTTTTCACACTGAAATTGTTTTTAAATTCTTGCTGAGTCGTATTTCAAGCTGAGGTCTTTATTTCTTACTTTGCAGTACTTTTATCATTTCGTGATCGGCCCCGGTCAATCTTTGATGACAAGACCATGAAAGACATGAAAATGGCTTTGGCAAGGGCGTTTCTGTCAGGTTTCTGTAAGCTGACCACGTTCAACAGACCCCTTCCCTTAACCACTATGAATTCAACAACCTTTACCGAATAAAGCCTAACCAAAAACCGAGAGTCCCTTTGAGGAGAGTCTAGCGGACCATGTCAAATGATGCTGGCAGCACACAATGGAGAAAACAATAGGTAGGACGCTAGATTACAGGGACGCTACATTACAGGGACGCTGTAATTCATGACAGCTGTTCGAGATTTAATTGTTTCATAGGACCACTCAATAAAATGTTCAGTTGACATGTTACCAGGTGCTAATAGGATTAGTTTCTATACATATTAAGATTACATGGTCTATTGAGGAATCTAGCATGTACGTCACGCAATGTGAAAACTTACATGAGGATTATACAGCTGTATAATCTCATATCACCAGCCGGATCTTTTACATAATAGGATTATACTGGGAGTCTTCGAAAAAATCTTTTAAGATTATAATTTCCTGGGGAGCCGGTGAAAATTTATCTAAACTATACGAAGCCAGTTTCTGTAGGTTTTTTTTTTTCGCGAGGTGCGCCACATGAACGTGCCATTATTGACGTATACAAGATGTGGCATAAACCAAGTCGCCGTGACTACATCCTAGTTCTTTTAACCGTAATTCCTGGACCCGCCCGTCGCCATTATCACGAATGGATCAACAGAGCAAAAGCGGTACAACTTTCACGCATTTCAGACTAGATAATTCACACACTAGGTACACATATCGTTTTTAAGGGCTTATTCAAAAGATTGAAATCTACTCTACACATGAGAAAGACAAAGTTGGGAGTGGTAGGGTGCCCTTATTTTCTGTAATTAAGGTACCATTTGTGACCAAAAGATCAAATACATTAGTCAAATGAAAATGTGCAATCCATTTCTGCGTTTCTTTTGTATAAATAAGTGTCCCAACCACAATTTCAATAAAACCGCGAGTGTTTTGTTTTTCCTAGATGATATATTCTAAAGATAGAGTGATTGTATGTTTGTCCCAGACAAAACCATTAATTTTTTATACCTTCCATTTGGAATTATAGTTTTTATTTTCCTTTAATACCTGGCTGAGGCTGTCGTATCTACCGAAACATCAAATGAATATGCATACTTCGTCTGGCCCGGAGTATAAAGTTGACTAATGTATAAACCATCAGTGCTACATGCGTTTACCTTAAAAGACGAAAAACCACGGGTGATCTGTCGCAAAACAGCTGCGTAAAAGCAAAGACTTTCATTAGTACTTCATATTTAAGGTCAGATACAGTCACATTATACCGCAACCCATGTTTTGACTACAATGTGAAAAATTTAACATTCGACTGGAGTTCTTTAGAGTCATTCTCTCGAATTATGTCATCGAGATAGTTTTCAAAGTGACTTTGACTAACACCTCAAATTGATTAGAACACTTCCCAAACATATATGACTTCAATTTGTTTAGATGCACGTGCGATATGAGCGCTGGACATACCGATCAGTCACTCTTACCATTTATATGTACCGAGTATCTTAACTTTTTTTCACATTATCAAAACCCACACATGAGCAAAAATGAAAATTTTCCGACAATGTTGAAGTCCACCGAGCAAAATCCTGTGAAAATTAGCAGTACTTAAAAAATCAACACTAAAGAGCACGCCATTTCCAAACTGCATATCCAAGCCATTTGCAGCAATTTTGAACCATTTGACATCCCCTTGAGTACATCAGAAGTGGAGGCTGACACGCGAGAAATTTGTGCTGTTTCGCACCCGTTTAATTTTCCATTTAGACTAAAAATCTCAAGTATTTTCATATTTATTCAAAATCCTGGCTTGCTTTCCCTCGACGTGGACAGCTAAATTAAAGACCTTCACATTCGATCCCCTTGTAATGCTTCAGTTTTGAATGCTAGGCGTGAATAGAAAGTTAAAACAACATTTCTCAGCTTCCAACATACACTAGTTCAAAGACGCAACAAAAACTAAAAGGTTCGGGAGATTAATCAAATTCATAAATAAGAGACACTCCTATATAATTGGCTTCTCGTCTGAATGATCCTTGAAATCCGACTACTATAACTTTGCGGTTTACGGTACACACACCATTTTCCAACCTTCAATATTCAGTCTTAGCGAATGTTCGTAACAGACCAAGCCTTTTTCATAATAATTTTATGCAAGTGCTCTCTCCGGGATAAAATATAGAACAAAAAATGAGAATTATAATTTCTTGGTTCCTCTTTGTGCCACACCAAATCGTTGTGTATCATTTAAAGCAGTTAGATATATCGAGGAAATCTAGACACGCATTAGGCAAGACATGTTGTCATTTGGAGTTTCTTCTTCTTTTGATTTGATTTATTTGGACAATGTCCTGGATAACCCAAGAAAGCCTCTACAGGAAGCTTATTTCCATTGGGGTCCAACATGATTTCATGTAGTATATGAACCTGATTTCCTCTGATTTGAAAGAGAAATATTCTCAGTGACACCAAAATGTTTAACCCCGACACGGAATTCGGCTTTTACATTAGTTCAGTAAAACGTTGCCCTCTGAGACGTCTATTTTGATTAATCTTACTTTGTACATTTGCTTCTCGAGTCAAGATTTTTCATAAGTTCATAATTACATTAATATATATATAAATTTCCGGGGTTGGCAGGGCCGTGTCGTGTAAATCCTCTGCGAGATGTAATGATAAGAAAGTCAGCTTCTTTTTTGTAAGGACGTTTTATAACGTAAGGGTATATAAGTTTATTATGTTATACATATTGTATTATGTTATATATTATACAAGAACAAGATTTAAAGAACACAATGAAATATATATTTTTTGATGTCACACACTATTGAAACATTTGATGTCAGTAACATTTGAAACAATTAGGTCGAACAATGTCAAAGCACTATCTTGAACGCAATCTTTCACCTTTAAGGAAAGCACATCTAATCAAAATTTTGGTATATAAATATCTTAAGATAATTTCACTGTGGAATAAAGAATGAGTTCAATCAACCGGTGTACACCAAGGGGAGAACCTGTCAAGATCTTAATGAGATGAAATACTAATTAGCGGCATAATGGTGAATGAAAAGAACCCCATCACGAGTAACAAAAGCGACCGTGATAAATTTAAGGTGAAATGCAATCAGCTCATTCACTCCTGTTTGCCTCGTGACCCATAAGACACATGCTTGACCAATTGTGAACTCAGTAGATCTTGTGTCGATAAGTTGATCAAATATTTATCATTATAATATAGTTTGACTATATAGTAGTTATGTGGTTGATGAGGAAATTACGTAGATGGGTTCAGATGGGTGTTTATGCAGGAGCTCTGTAGAAAATCGTTGCGGTATTTATGTGAGCCACAATTTACCAAGAGAAATATTGTGATGATCAGAATGACTTTTATAAAGTTGATGTTGATGTTGATGATGATGATGTTGATGTTGTTGTTGTTGTTGTTGTTGATGATGATGATGATGATGATGATGATGATGATGATGATGACGATGATGATATTGATAATTACAAGTTTACGACGGTGGTGGTGGTAATGGTGGTGGTGGTGGTGGTTATTGTGGGTGGTGGCTGTGATGGTGGTAGAAGTAGTTCTTGTGGTTCCAGGTCGGGTTCTCCACAATTTACTACGGAGGGATTGGCCAATCAGTATAATTTACAGATAGTCGCTTACGCATGCACTATGCATTTGATTCTGCGAAAAAAAAATCAGCCATAGTAATTAATCAATTGAGAGGTTCAGCGGTGTAATTTATAAATAAATTCCGGTATGACGCTACATATTTTTTGAGGAAATTTGTAACGTACTGTTATTCTGAGAAAATAAATGTCGATGACGACCATGTTGGATGCAGTAGCATGATCATGATGGAAATGGTGATAGAGGTGATGAATTGTTGATAATGATAAGTAATATTATTATCATAATTATGAGCACCATGATGATGATAATCATCATGATTTCATCATCATAATCATCATCATTATCATCATCATCATCATAATCTTTATCAAAGTCATTCTGATCATCACAATATTTCTCTTGGTAAATTGTGACTCACTTAAATACCGCAACTATTTTCTACAGAGCTCATGCATAAACACCCATCTGAACGTAACAATTGAGCAACATCTCAAGAAATGGTGGTCAAGATTGGCTGCTTAAATTCCTACCGTGCCTTGTTTCATCAGAGCAAAGGCAAGCCGAGTGCTACTCGTTTGTCGTCTTGATTATACCCTTAAGCTATAGCATCAATTTGGTCTAAAAGAAAATGGTGGCCTTTGAGCCCATCATCTATTTTAGCCTTACATGCTCTTATACATTAATCATAAGCAAATACAATTACCGTTTGCTTACTAGGCCACATCATTCAATAGATGAGAATTTTGCATGATGATGATGACAATATAGTTTGTCCATATTGTTTGTCTATTATCCATATTGAATTTATCAAGCTATACAAATCCAATCAGATAAACACTTGTATATCATCTTACCTTCTGTTCGGTTGAGAAATGGGTTAATCGGTGCCTTGGATAGCTGGGATGGCCTGATCCACCTGTTATGGTGTGGATAATATTCCAGATAGCCAGGTGCAGGGTGAGGTTAACAGTCCTAGGTGGTTTGCAGCCTAAATTTTGCTGCCAGCACCCTGGTACGACAGGCCCGCACCTCACTGCAATCTGACGCACGTCTACGGTAGCTAGCTAGCTGTGCAAATGCTATATGGAAGCCTTGCACTGCACCGCCGTACCCATGCACATTTCTGCCGCTTCTGTATCTTGTAAGGAAAACCTGCCTGACAATCACCAGGCACGTCGCGCCGATACGGTCAAATCGAAAAGGAGGGGAAAAAAAAATCGTGCATCTATTAAGATGCGCATCACATTTTTTTCGCTTGTTGTAAAATTTCGCTGGTTAAAGCATCTGGGAGTACGTGAAAATAAGACGATTCCCCTCGTTGGCTAAGTGCGCGTATCGAGTGCATATCATAACATACATTATGACAGAGTATTGATCTCTGTTGGTAAATGTCATGTATTGACTTTAGGGGGAAACGTGAAAATAAATTGAGAGTGATTGTTGGTTGTATAATGTGACGTATGTCACGATCTCAGGCGATACTGAATATTAACGGATAACAACATGAACCACGGTTGAAATCAAGGTTCCTATTTATTCAGGACTGTCTCAAGGAAATGTCTTATCCTGACCCCGTTGCCATCTGGAATCTGTGGTATCAGAGGCCTGAAGGGACATGATACATTCTATAATAGAGGCATTCGTTTTGACATACATAATTGTTATAAGTAATGGTTACGAAGCAAAACAAATTGAAACTGGTTGACAAAGCAACGCCACGTAGAATGTTTTAGGATTACATTGAAATGGAAGCGGTACGATTAATGTTTGATATAACCACAATACAGATTACGATTTTCGTAATTCCTCTTGTTTGAATAATTTAACGTTCATGGCCCTGTAGGCAATTACAGTCAATCAGTGTTCAGAATTTCAATATTTCTTTTTTAAATTCTATATTATGCGTTTTCATGATAACATTCGAAATTAGTTTGAAAGATGCATTCAATTGAATCCCAACAAGCCTAGTCTTAGGTCGAAGGCCAGTCATCTTGGGTAGCCATCTAAAAAAACCACTGACTCTTGTGCTTTAACATAAACAGAATCATCCGTGGTTGAAAGGATAAAGCTTGTGATATTATTGCTGTTCAGAAGATACATGACCTTCCCTGCTCAACAAATAGCTTTCCTCTGTGCTTCATTAGCTATCTTAATACTGTGTATGAGTAACAAAGCTAATGAGTTACAGCATACCATTAGCAAAAAAAATCATCATATCTTTTCAAGGTAAAGTGCATTAAAAATTGTTACTAATAATAAGACTGTTTTGTAGCCGAAAAAGGTTTGCTTGAAACATAAGCTTTTCAGATAAATTATTTACAATCAGCTTTTATGGAATTATTTTTGTGCCTTTCAATAAATTTTGACCGTCATTGAAAATACATTTGTACTCAGTGTAAATGGTTCCCCTGGCTTGGAAGATCGAACGAAATCTAATATAATTTACCTATTCGTCTGATTTTTGAGGGATTGCGGTCAACCTTGGCTCAAATTAATGTAAATTGTGCTAATTGTTTTGGTTCCGTTCGGCACTTGTTGGAGCAGATCTCTGCTACGACTTGGGAATTTTACTCCCATGATATAATTGCCTCGGTGCGCACTGTCTTGATTATGTGACATTTTTGCTAATATCTCGAGCATAGAAACGGCTATGTCAACCGAAACACTTTTACATCTGAGAATTAAAGCAAATAGCAGACGTTGTTTAGAAAATTAGAAAATAGAAAGAAAAGTTTAATGATTCAAAAGCACTATTGCCACCACTCTGATTGTCACCTCTCAATTTTTCTGGCTGGGAAGATTGGGATAAATCGGATTTGTTTAACGAAACTAAAATCTCCCTCAGAAGGGTTTTTACAGTGTCACTGATTGGCTCATTAAACGATACAACATGATGTAACATCTGAGTAACAATTAAAATAGTCCTCTTATATATCTGTATACCTTAAGTTTTTTATCATGTTTTTGCTTGGCTAAATACAGCAAACAACACATGGATAACCAGTAAAAATGGCCAGTAGCCTAGGTGTTAAAAGTGAAAAATAGTGGCCTTTTTGAGGGATTAAATCTTTCGTTTAAGAACAAATTGATCATTGGATTATGCAAAAGAAGCAATCAGATTCGGCAATTTTATATATTGTTTTGAAAATTAACAAAATGCCACCAAATATTAATATTTCGAATGTAAAATTAGAAGGGGAAAAAAACATCCACATCCGCCAGGAAAATTGATTTGGAGTTTATGTTTGTAATGTAACTAAAGCGAAGGACGCGGGTGATATCATTAATTCAATTTATCCCAGACGGTCTGTGACTCCCTAACTGCCCCGCTAGGAGCCAGTGGTTTACGGAGACCCTATTTCGTAATGGAAACAATTTAACAACGACGTTCGTACATGCATGCATGCTATATACACGAAAGTACATTTCCATTTAAAGAGCACGAGAAAATTTTCGACAATGATGCACCTTTTTTACAAGGTTGTTTTTCTCTCTCTCTCTCTCTTTCTCTCAGCAAGCAAGTGTGGTTCCCTTTACTTCCTTGTTTGTCCAAACACCTTCGAAACGTTCTCGGTAGTTGTGTACAAACGGCAACAAGTGCAAAATTTAGAGAAATCGGATATCCCCAGGAAAATTTCCTCGTGCTCCTTTATGACCCCCATTAAGTGAAATTATACTTACGTTTAAGTGATAGGGCATGGGCATGACATTAATATTAAAACAACGAAATAGTGGAAAGCATATCGATTTTTCTTTAAAATGTTTGTGCGTAGTCACGGACGCCCCCCCCTGCTGTTACGTGCTTAAAGTAGTTCGAATTAATTTTAAACATTCGTATTGTCGTTCGTTGCGAGGGGAAACGAGCTATTTGACCTTCATCACTGGACAAATTATGGTTTCGTTGAAGCGTTATTGAATTCTGAGAAATATCACGACCTTGTGCTTTCTAAACGGAAACGTGGTGGTATTTAATTAATACGGTGAATACTGACCACTTTACGTATATGTATGAAAGAATATTATATTTAAGGGTACGCAACTTATGGACCAATTTATAGTTTAATATTTTGGAAATAAATCTAAGGGCCAATTATCGGGCGGTAGCAATCAACACCTTCAAGGGATGCGCGACAGATATTGCTTATTTCAACGCGGGTTAAATCTGGAATTAATGTTGTGTCAATCGATATTTCACCATTTTAGAGCAGCAGAGCATATAATAGGGTCCTTATTTAGGGAGTTCGTTCAAGCCCGACTACATCTAAGATTTGACACCTTTAATAGTTAGTAGGACCCCTTACAGGCAATTCAAGGTAATTAGTGGCGTCAAATTGTGGTGACACTTTTTTCAATAGGGGCCAATTTAGTTTATACAGGGGTCAAACTTTTAAATTACTCCAATCATGTTGAATGTATGCCATTATTATCCGTCTAGTCACAAGGATTCCAAATATGTAAGTTTGTACCCTCTATGGCCATTGGTTAGATAGTTATTGGGCAAAAATGGCTAAAAGGTCAAAAAAAGGATCAAACTCACTTTGTACAGGGGGCAAAATTGAAAGTACTCTGATTATATTTTAAAATGGTTGAAATTATTGGATGCGGAAAGAGGACTCCCAAAAAGTATAGTTTGATATATTACATGTTTACTTACGGCAGATAAAGGGTCAAAAATGTCAAATGCCCATTGGTTTGTTGCCCATGATCTATTTTGTCACATAGCAGGATAACTGTGCAATGCAGAGTGCCTACAAACTATTCCGTATTTTGGACACATTAGCTGATGAACACTTTTGTTTTGCATTTTTTACCAAAATTAGAGCAACTTCTGATTTTGGCCCCGGTAACAAAGGAATTGGACTCTTTAATTTGCACTTTAGCCATTTTGCCCAATAACTCTAAAACCAATGGTCTAGCTGGTACAAACTATACATTTTTGGAATCCTAATGACTAACGGACAATATGGCATACATTTCAACATATTTGGAGTAATTTTATGGTTTGAACCCTGTGTAACTTAAATTGACCCCTATTGAAAAGTGACCCACAATTTGACACCACTAACTACCCCTTGCATTGATGTAGAGGGTCCATACTAAGCTACCAAAGGTGTCAAAGCTGAGATGTAGTGGACATGAACGAAAATGTTTGACCCCAAGTCCTTGCTCCCCTCTATTTTACTACCAACTGTAAATGCCAGTTAGTCCAATTTATTCAAATTAGTCCTTTCGATAGCAGTTTGTAAACTTCAGAATTTTACATTTTTTTTTAATATTTTTAAGATATATTTTTTTGTAAAATATTGTATGGATCCATTTGTATCGAATTTGTTTTATCCTGTGCGTCGTTCTCTGGTACTATTATGTGTATTGTGGCTATAAGTTTTCAAATTGGCGTGGTTAGTCTTCAGTCACCGAGTTTGTGCTGCATCTTAACTGATTTGCAATACTAAATATTGATCTCTCTCTCTCCATTCTCGCTTATGCGCTCTTCTTTTCTTTCAATCCCCCGCTCTCACTCACAATAATCTCCATTGAAAAGATATAACGTCCACATTTTTTAATGATTCGCTTGTATTTTGTCTTTTTCGTTTTCCTGTTTTAAAAATGATTGCCAACAGTTAAATATTAAAAAAGTATGCAACAATAATGGAAACAACAAACTATTAAATTGTGTATTTGTACAGAGAAACGATTACGGAGATTCATTAGGCTGTTGATTTCCATCTGCAAGATCCAATTTGGTAGAATAAAAATGTTCGTCTGAAATCAAAGAAATTCTTTGTCTAACCCGTTTTGGGATGAAAGGGGATTCATAACATTTCTCTGAAATCTGTTTATTGGTTATATTTGGTAACCATTTGAAATGTTAGTAGTTTTGAATTTGATATTCCCATTACTGACAGGAGAAAATAATATTTTTTTTGATTAAAGGCGTTGTGTTTTGATTGGTTTCATAATCCCAAAATATCCAGGGAAAACGTTTTTAACAAAATTAACGCCTCTCTAATTGATACAAACTACATTTCCCTAAACCATGTCCCCT
>JAMKCH010025184.1:0-18112 GCA_023653785.1 Ophioderma brevispina
CCTGGCTCTCCAACTACAAGGTTTTGATTATCATTCGAAAAATTATTTGTTGTCGATAACTGTCTCAAGAAAATAAGTATTCGTTTAGGCAACAAATCAATTGCACGGTCTCATCCATATTCTACAGCTTGTAGCTAATCCTTGTCATCCAACCCTAAAATATATCTTATATTATCTGGTAGCCAAATTTGATACCCGTCTGGAATAATCATTGAAATTAAACCATTTTTTTATTTACCGTAATACTAAAACCCCCAATTTCGTCTGTCAAAGCTTCAACTAATTCTGAATATAATCCTGCTTTAAGTTTTACTTCTGTAGATTGCTCACCGTTATTAGGGGGCCCACCTCCATGGTTGGTCTTCATAAATACTGTACCACCCTATCCACACAGAAATACTTCGAATTACAATCATTTTTCCATCCAGAGGAGTTTGTAAAGTAAAAGGCGTACCCTTGCTAGCGTCTCTTATTGTGATGAACATTATATATCGTCGTGGGTTCTGCATAGTGTCGAATCAGCATAAATGCTAGTTCTGAGAAAACGGCGTTTGAAAGTTTGAGTTAATTATGAATGTGTGTAATTAAATGAAATAAAAGGAAATGGCTATTTTAAGCGGTGTATGTTAAAGACATGAATGGTTACTAACTGACGACAGTATTAAAATACCAAGAAACAACTGTGTTCTTATTCAAAATGGCCACTAAATGTGATTTGACAGTTTGCCATACCCAAATGTTTGATTCGCTGTGTTCTAAGGAGTCGAATACGTTGATTTCTAATGATGGTATGGTGAGATTACTATAGCTATACGGGTTTTTACTATTTTAAAATGATGATGCCGATGATGCCACGATGATAAGAAAAACGATGGCGGTGATGATGGTGGCAATAACGATGAAATAAGGAAACATCGAGCTTGAGGACGATATTAATTCTACTGATCGATGATGATGATGATGATGACGATGACGATGATGAAGATGACGATGATGATGATGACGATGACGATGACGACGACGACATCGTCTATTGCATTGTGTTTATGCTACAAACAGTGCAAATTTGTATACAAACGACTTCCATAAGCGGTTAAAATGGGAAACATTCACTGTTGCATTATCGTTCGTTGTAAAATATAGCGCAGACTGACCACGATGACCAACGAATTCAGAAAATTACAACCTCTTACAAATTTGACTCCTTAAATTAATATCTTTAATTAGTCGCCAATATGTTTTAACTCATTTTTTGCAGAAAAAACATAAATTTCAGGTGTAAATACGTTAGAAGGAACACAAACATTGTAATGCATGTTATATAAAAATTAATAAATAGTATGCATTTTGCAACATACACAATAAATATTGGCTAGAACGGTTCAAACATTGAGCTGAGAAAATATTTAAAATGTAACTGGAATGTTTCATAACTCAAAAGGTTTGGAGGATAGTGGCCTATACAACTTTATGACAACCATATCTTTCTCGTTTTCTTAAATTTCAAACTACATATAGTTTCCATCTTTTAAAGTAATGTACACGCTTAAAATATATACCAATCTTGAAACGAATTAACAGTTAAATGGGTAATATACTCAATAGTAAAATCTAACATAATTTAAACAATTTAGATGGCACTAACGCTTATACAAACAACTTCCCAAAGAAAATATCAATCTGTTCTGAAAGGCGAGTTTTTTGAAATGATGCAGTAGTAATTATGTCGTTTGCAGAATATCCAAGTTCACATCAAAGGAACATCAAACTTTCACAATAGGTTACAAGTCTATTTTGGTAACCACTGTTTACTAAGGGGTGGGGTGTAAAACACCCCGAGAATCATTTCATATTAAACAAATGAACTAATAATAAAGGGTAATCCAGTATCATTATAGGCGAATATGTTGCCCGAGGTAGGAACAAACTAAATTAAGGGCGCCCATTATTTTTATTTTTCCGCCAGAGGATACATTATGAGTCCATAGATTGATAATACAAAACCTAAGTTCTATTCTATAACTAAAAACAACTTGATTTTATTTTGTTTGTTTGTATAGGCTTTTAAGGTAATATGCCTAATGTAGTGTATTTTGTATGCTAAGAATGAAATAAAAATGATAAGAAAAATGCAGTAGCGGATCATTATTGCAGAATAATGGGCAGTAAAAGACCCACCCACCACACCCCACCCCCCCCCCCCCCCCACCCCCCCCCCCCCAACCCCCCCCACTAATCAGAATTTTTTTTTTTCGTTTTATTTTTTTTTTTTTTTTTTTTTTTTAATTTTTTTTTGTTTTTTTTTACTGCATTTTTCCAATAATGGGTCGTAGACGCAAACCCCGGGACGGTGACTACCTTCAATTTGTTTAGCCAAAATGAGCAGAAGGATGTGAAATATATGGAAGGACTTCACAGAAAGTTTTTAGGCATTTTGGGCACCGGAGGGAAAGTTTCCTGGGTGGTAAATCCTCCCCTTCGGTAATACGAGGTCAATGTCACTATCTCCCCCTAAAATTGATAAATTGGGTTATTTCTTACAAATATTTCAAACTACAAAAGTTGGATAGTTCTTTTTCATGACGCACGACCGTAGGTGTCAATTAGTACAAGTAACATAATTAAACACAACAATTAAAACTGTGAAATAACCTAAACCAATTCTCATGAAGAAAGGTAAATTTAACCGATTGCATTAAATCTTGACAGACCTATTATCGATATTTGGGTCACTGAAGTAGCAATTTTTGTCCAGCGAATACGTTTCGTTCGGCAATTTATGTGTGCGCTTTGAGATATTTGGACACGCAAAGCTATCGAATAGTATTCGATTGTTTGTGTGAAACCCCGTTTGATACAAATAGGTGTTATTCGACTGGGCTATTTTGGTTAGGAGATATGGTTCATTCACTTTGATTTTGGGTACAATAAAGAGTACATAAAATGGCAAACCAGAATCAACTATTAACTCCAATGTGACCAAAAAAATCAGATTCGAACTATGTCGTGACCACGACGATATAGTTATTCTGTGGCAAAGTCATGCTTAAATATAAAAAAAAAAAAAATTCACTCAGCGGTCAGATTAGGAGGCCTACCAAGACATATGGGATGTTCTGTCGAATTATATATCAGATGAAAGATAATACATTTTTTATATCATTGAAACCATTTGAGGGGCTTCTGCCAAATAAAAAGGCCATTTTTGTCATTATTGTGCTATTTTTGGCAAAGTTAATTTAACCATTGCATTTTTATAATTCATGATATTATGCCCGTTTGGAGTAAATGTCACTTCCCATAGACACACTACACCAATAGGTCTCCAAATAGTGTGTATATATCACATAAATTTCATAGTTCGAAAAAAAAGGAAGTACTTTAAAATTACTCTGTATCAAAGGTCATTGACCTTGAAATCCAAGGAAAAACTGCCCTTTTTAGTTCAGGGTTGAGATTAAAAGGTTCTACCAAGTCCATCATGGATTATTCTCGTCGAATTAGATATCATATTAAAGAGAACACATATTTATCATGTGAAACCAATTTTGAGGGGATTATGCAAATAGATTTTCCAATTTTGGGCAAAAAGGTATTTTTTGCCTTTGTTTTTGCTAATTTTTAGACAAATTGAATTTTGAAAGAGTACATTTTATCATTATGATACTATATGCTTCATTAGGGGGGTTAAAATGTAACTTTTTTCCAAAAAGTGTCCCCACATAGGTGCATATATTACAAAAATTATCGGCATAAAGACAACACTTTAAAGTTACTTTGCCAAAGGTCATTGCCCTTTAATCCAGAAACCCCCGTTTTTTAGGTCATACCCAGGGAGCAAAATTCAGATTCTTGAAGAACTGACATGTCAAGACAAAGGTTGGCCTATATCAGTGGATCCTATGGTCATAAGCAGCACTCTATGCGTGCCCAACTAAATCATAGCCTGCACAACGGTCCACCGGAGGGAGGGGTAGGGGGGTCAAAGTTTGCCATGTGATACCATGATACACCACAGTCGGTAGTCAACTTTAATATAAAAACCTAAGCTTAGCGTTCTGTAGTATAAAAATAAATGATTTACATAGTGCAGAAAAATCATATATACCCAAGTGTGTAAATAATGACATAGAATGATGGTAGAGAGATTATACTTCCTACCCTTAAGTTCAGGGGAGTACGCAGCTGCAGGATTTATTGGGGGTGCAGGACTTCAGAAAAGTGGACTTATTTGGTAAAAGTGGACCTATGTGGACGCTAAAATGGTCCAGCTTTGGACTTTTTGAGCATCTCATCACCAAAAGGTGGACTTACTTGTCATAATTTTTCTATATTTGGACCTTTTTATCAAAAAAATCAGCACCTTTAGGCCAATTTGATGGAATGTGAAGGGGTTGCAACCGCACCCCCCCCCCAAAAAAAAAAAAAAAAAAAACCCCCCCCCCACACACACACACCACCACCACCACCACCACCAGCACCCTGCGTACGGGCATGTTCAAATTATAGGATTATTACCATAACTACATTAGAACATTCTTACCATAATTATATTAGGGGCCCATTCACAGGGCCCAGGGGACATTTCTTAGTCCACATCACTGACACATAATGAAACAACCACTTCCTTTATCTGAGTGTAACTCGTGACACATAATCAAACAACCAGGCTAGGCTATCATTAATAGTATTTATTTAATATAACTGAATTGACTAGCCAGAGGTCCCATACTTAGAGAACAAAGGTATTGTTTTAGTCTTTATGTATCTATCGTGTCATATCACACGGCCAACGACAGTTTTAAAGGTGATCCTCATTGCTCGGGCGGCATATATTAAGCTATATACCAATGGAAAGCTTATGACTTCAGGAGGCCAAAAATATCTTTTTCCAAAAAAAAATCGTATAACATAGCCGCTATAAGCCAAAAACTAACCCTATATTTCGTTACGATTTTACGCCCAAAAAATACGCTTAAGCTTTCCTTCTCTGACCTTGGCAAATTCGTGTGACGTAGGCGATTGCACAAGTCTTGTTGCGCAATGCATCTTACAATGGAAAGGAACACCAAATCATCCTCTTCTGCTGTTTTGAATTTCGCCAATATAGCGATAATGTTGGTTGACCAGGTTCGTTGATCTCTGTAGATTGGTAATTATAATTCCCGGCTTCATAAGTGTGCAAGAAATGTGAAAAAATCGCTTGAATTCTCATCGCTTACGATGAATCCTGAGTAGCAAGCAGAGCTCAGAGGCCAGCTGTGTTTACACGAAAGTGTGAGATTTTGACCACCACTCATGCTCCTGGAGCATGAAAAAATAAATAGGTTAGTGAGGGAGACCTGCTCCTGGAGTATGGGTGGTGGTCAAAAATTACCGCGTACGTATAAAGACACGGCTCTTCCATTGATTTACGTTACACCCTCTTATGCTAACCGATGGAATTGCATGCGGTATAGGCGCTATCAGGGGGAGTAACGGAAAATATCTTAATCTACATTTCACAGACCGGGAAACAGTCACTCAATTATGGTTGTTGAACTTTTTTAATAAATCACTGTTGGCTTTGCTATTGGGTTTCCGGTAAAGTCTTGGCTCATCGAGCGTAACATGAAGGTAACTACTTTAACTAGCAACAATTTGTTAACCATAACAAATTGCACCAATACTGTGAAGCAAGGAATTCAGTATGTATAAAATGCCGACTAAACCGCCTTCTCTGTGGGATAGAGCCATCAAATCTACCAGATACTTCAACAGATAGTTATCTGTATCTGTATTGCTTATAATTCTGATTTAGTTTAGACCAGTTTAGTTTAGATATAGGCCAATTTTAGAGAAAACAATGGTAAGTCTTCGAAAGCGCAGAAGCGAGCGATAAAAGTGAATGGTGATTTTGTTTACTTGCATAGACGATTGCACAATCGGTGACGTCACCACCTCACAGCGCCCAAGTCAATAATATTGACATTCGCTGAAGTGGTGTTGCTTTAAAGATGATTTTCATTTTGGCTCTTGTAACCAAATCATGAGTAGCATAAATATGACACAGTTACATATAGAATCGCGATAAAATAAGCTTTCCATTGGTATATATTCTATTACCTTTGCTGCCCATTATTGAAAATGCAGCATTCTGATTGGTCAGTTTACTGCCCATTATTCTGCAATAATGGGTCGCCAATGCATTTTCTTATTAAATCAAGCTTGTTTTAGGTAAAGATAGAAATAAAGGTGCATGTCATTTATTGGCTCATAATGTATCCTCGGCCAAAAAATATCTACAATAATGGGCATCGGAGGCGCTTTCGCCCATTATTAGTTTTTTGACCCTCCGGACACATTATGTCGCAAATAAGATACTGGCATCACCCTTAATTTATTAAATCACTATGCCGTCAGAGCAATGGCAGGTCACCTTTAAGTAGACCAACGAGACTCGGTTTGTTCTACACCAAAATAGTGTCTACATAGAAACGAGTAAATTCTGGTAGTCCAGTATGTCTTTAGCCACGGGTATTCACGGAATTTAACAAGATAATAATCATGGTTCTTTTAAAGGAGAAATCTCTTGAGTAATATTATTAATAACGAAATTAATGTGTTAATTCTGTATTTAACCCAAAGCGATACATGGCAGAGAACAGGGCGAACAGGGTTTTGATCATTGAGGACGTCATAGTAAAACTGTCCAAATGATATCGCGCCAACGCAAGCACCTTGCGTTCTCATATTCATAATGGTGATGTTTTCATCTGTCAGAGGGCGCCAGACGGCTACGTTACGACGACAAAAATTGCCACCTTTTGCCATATATTCGGCATGGGCCCTCGCATTTTTTTCAGTTCATATTTCTCTACATTCTGTACCATTAATTCCATGTGAGACGTTACCTTTGCGTTGACACGCATGCGTACTCGGCGTTGGTGTGACGTCATCTGGTCGTTTTACTATGAATTCTGGGAATCCGTTAAGTCCTCAATTAGTTTGAAAACAAAATCCTTGAAAACTTGTTCATTATTTCGGGATTGCTGGTATTTTGCAGATTTTAATGATCTATTCTAATATTGAATGTATTCTGACAACAAACATAGACTCGTAGAGATATTAGAGATCATACGCAATGCCTTTAATTTGACGTGAAATGTCGAAGTCTTTTGTTCATGGATCGATCGAGCAAAATAATTCCACGTACATGTACACGTATGGCAACTAGTCTCCCTAACGTGACCTACGTTGTTTTGACAGTACCCTTAACCATGATTAGTCAATGTGACTTAGTTCCTATTAAAGATAGTAGTAACTGCACCTCCTTTTTGATGATCACTCCTTAACTTGAAAGATAGAAATATTGAGGAGCCATTAAAAACCGAGAACCGCAAAAAAATTAAACACAAAGAGATTAGTATTTATATTTAAGGTATACTTTATCGCTTAAGTAATTAGTTGAACTCGCAATTGTGAATTATAAACGTATCTTCTTGCTTCGCATTCAGGCAACTGAAAAGAGAAAGAAGGAAAGGAAAACAAGTAAATTTATCCATGGAGTATGTTCATTTCTAAATTTGCCAAATTTGTTAAATGTTTTGAAATGCGTGTGGGGTATCCCGATGTAGAAGTTTTTAGATTCCGTCTGGCTCATAGTCCACCTACAACGGTAAAGAATAGGTCACTCGATTCACGCAACATTAGCTTCACACTTTATTAGGGATATACAGTGTTTATCGAAATAAAGGAAACCCAAGTTCAATGACAATTTATAGGACACTACAGATTTCATAACCATGCAAGTTGTATGTCTAATGAAAGATAGAACTAAAGATCAGTATGTCCTCTTTCCAATAAAACCCTGATCATATACCCAATGTCACAGTTGATTGAATAACAAAGCATTGATGTCCAGCAAGTAAAATTTGCTCGGGGACAAGTAAGCATGATTACCTGTGATTTTGACCAGCAGCCCCAGGAGCAGAAGTATTCATTATTTTGAGTGCTGATCACAATAGCGGTGTCGATTTATTCCGTAAAGGTTACGAAGGATTCAGTCTTATTTTGATTGACTTATATTTAAGTATAGCAATTTGCATTTGTAACAAAGAATTAATTCTCAACTCAATCATTTAAGCCCTTTAGGTCCGTATGCACAAAAGAGTTAGACCAGGTCTAAAGTTAGACCTGGTCTAAGTGTAATTTGTCCCACCAGAAAAGACATTTTCCTTTACACTAACGCGAGGTATTTTTATTTATTTTGAAATTTGCATTTAAATCTTGTGAATAACCATCAATTTAAAGCAAAACTAATTTTGACTTAGACCAGGTCTAACTTTAAACCTGGTCTAACTTTTGTGCATAAGGACCTTACAGTTTGTTGTTAAATTATCATTGTTATGTAGCAATAAAACGTGTATCCTTCGTGTAAGGCCAGAATAAAAGAAATCGATCAAGCCTATACGAAATAAAGCATATAAACCCCGTTCATCTATATTCATGTCTGTTCATGTCTATACAGACTTTCGTAATTAATCCAAAAACATATTTATATAGGTAATATTTATTTGATTTTATATGTACACAGTATTACATTTAGCCTGGAGTCAAGATTTTAATTTTCTAATAGTAATAAGCCTTGAACAAGACTAAGCTCGCTTAGTATAGCTGGTCGGATATTTGAATGTTCTAAAATGTTTTTTTTGTTTTGCAATATGGTAGAATGATCTGAGTTGATTAAGGCTAGTCCGTTTAGAACCAGACCTCGATAGGTCTAGTGATATTTGTATTCCCAAAGCTGTAGCTTTTCTTTATCGAATTGTAGCATAGACTGCGGGTGGCCGCGACACGATCCCCTATTCCCCTATACTTGAAGCATTTGACCATCGAAACGGGATTCTATAAATACCTGAGACTATCCGGAGTCAGAATATTCACCCCAATCAAAGATGTTTTTACCTCTTTCATGACAAAATCCAACGAATAAATTCGCCTCTCGGTGCCCTAAATTCGCCAGTGCGAAACAACTATAATTAGTATCTTACACAGATGCTACCACATCGAGCACACACATTCTACGACACATACTATAGTGAAGTAGATAAGTCATAATTTTCACCAATATCGTGCACTTCTGGACAAAAGCATGAAACTTGGCACAAACCTTCCTTGGGGTATGTAAAGCAATTTCAGAAGGGGTGCCCAAAAAATCGACCGCGATAATGACGTCTCATAGGCCACGCCCCTTTTTATAGCAATTTTTCGTACTAATGTTAAAATAATTACTTTCAATAATCATATCAAGTTTGTATCACATTACAGCTTGAACATGTATGATACTACAATTGTCTAAATATTTAAATATTTGTAATTTTAATTTAATTTAATGGTCCTGGACCATATTTGAATATGATCCTGGAGCAGTTTTTTGCTTAGATACTTTTCTTGTAGCGCTTTATAAGTGACATTATTATTATATTGTTATTATTTGTGTCTGATACTGTAGTTAGGTTTGTGTCAAAGCAGAGTGTAATGTTTCATCACTGTGATATCCCATTGGTCAGTCTATTGAGTTATGCTGAGAAAATTACATGTGAGAACACCACACACACTTTACTGCAATGACTAATGCCCATAACGCACCCCTTGTCTTATTAGTATGACGTACAGTAATCTAAACTTCAGGTTTCATATATAAATTGGAATGTTAAATTAATGCATTAATATCACTTGGCTATTATTTTCAGTAATGATAGGCCAGTCAAATAGGAAACATAATTAACATAACTAATTGTAACAATCTATTTCTCCAAAATCGTAAAAATGAGAAACTTTTAAGAAGAACATATCAAAAGTTTACCAAAATCAAAGTAGTATATTATGTATGGGGGAAAATATTTGAAAGGGTCGAAATGTGGCCGCAAAGTTTACCAGCAAGTTCATCACATTTAAAAAATGGTAGTTTCCCTATCGAAAGTAGTATTTGAGGCAAATAGGTCCAATCACAATGGGGTAAAATTTAAGATTTCCCCCGTTAACCCTGTTTTTGTTATCAAAAACCTTATGTCAACTTGTTCGTCAGTGATACCGGAGCCGAACATATACTGATGGATCATGATATTTTGTGGCATAATTAGAATGCAAATAGCACTAGGCTATGGGAGGTCCCTAACTTAACTCTAATTCTTATATTGAACTGTCAAACAAAATTTATTCTACAATTTAATTATCTAGTGTGACCAAATGGACAATTTTAAAAACAGTTGGCGCAAATTGGACAAATTAACCCATGATGGCGCTGAACTGTTATTTGCCTATTGTCTGAAAATCTGATAATCACCGCAAAAAAAGTAAAAAAACCAGGCTTTGCATTTAGAAATTTCAAAGTTTCTCATTTTCCCCCAACTCAAGGCAGGTGGTCCGCTCCGTGATTTTTAAGTTTAGTGACGTTAGGGATATAGATACGATACTGGTGAAACATTTTGATATAAAATTTTAATTTTTTGTTTTATTTATTGTTTTACCTTTTTTTAAATAACACAATAAAATGTTAAAGAAATATAATTAAAGCAAATAATTTTAAAAATATAATAACATTTAAAAAATAATAGTTTT
Source organism: Ophioderma brevispina (assembly GCA_023653785.1). Classification (NCBI taxonomy): domain Eukaryota; kingdom Metazoa; phylum Echinodermata; class Ophiuroidea; order Amphilepidida; family Ophiodermatidae; genus Ophioderma; species Ophioderma brevispina. Next base: position 10,603 of record JAMKCH010025184.1, read on the forward strand.
TTTGAGTTCCCAATCAAACCTAAATCACGTAAAATAAATAATATAACATAAAAAGAAGATGTAACACAAATGATGGTCAAGCAGAAGAAACGACAAAATCAATCCACTAAACATTCCTGTCCAAAAAAGCTTGCATTATTTGTTCAAATTAATATGACGATTTGTTGAATGAACACAATGACATGGATAAAATTGAAGATGGTGTCAGGAGTTATACAATATCCCAGATTTGGCTAGGAGTTCTGGATGGAACCTTGTAACAATTGCGGCTAATTCCATGTTTTGGGTCCGGACATTTTTTTCGTCACTGCTACAGAGTACCAAAAGACCTATTTCACAGAATATCGCCAACAAAAGAGAATCTTGAAGCCCAGACCTTTCTTTGTTCAAAATGTAGAGAACATATCCGGACTGTTGCCCCTAATGTATACACCCACACTCTATTAAAGAAAGAACAAAACTGACAAAACAAAACAATGAGAGAGCATATTTGATTTGTTTCCTTTGGTGACTGTCAACAAACAGTATGAACACACAGCTTGGTCTCTACATAGAAATGGCTCTTGGAACATGATTGGCAACATTCTTGATGGGTGTTGTGGGACGATATAGCCTTGTAAGAAGCCGATATGCTGGTTTGAAACTGTAATTCCATTCTGAAAGCGTCACCTCACAAGGACCTTGCACAACCATCAAGTCTCAGCACTTTATACTTTATGCCAGCTTCAACGGAATGCTTTTGCCGCTCACAAATCACTTGTGATGGATCCTTTTCTGTATTTGGAGACTGTAGATGTGAATCCTTGGTTCTAAGGCGACCGTTGAAATTGGGTCCCTCATATTAGTATCCAAGTCCCAACCAGCTGCAAATTCCACCTATCCCCACAATGATACCAGTGAGTGCTACAGTTTCCATTGTCATTCGGAATACGTTGAAAAAACACGAGGATTGGGCTTTATAATTATGTTACAGACTTTAATTACATAAAGAGACAAGGGCACCTGAACAAGACTAAAGATGATGGCAAAGAGACCAACTAAGTTCCAGTACTGTGATATCATTTCTATTGATTTCATAGTGTATTGATGTGATTTCTAGCCACTCGTACTACTCGCTACCACCAAGAATTTTGAGCTATAAGCACTTGAAACATACACTTCAATGTCTATGTTTCCAGAAGTAATGTTTTCAAAATGATGATAGAAGACCTACACTTGCGGGCTACACAGCAAGATGTAACTTTTGAGTTACTCATATTTGGCTCAAGTCAAAGCTGTCATCTTATGGTTAAATTTCCCAATGATCACCGTTGTAATTCGGCCATGAACTACATAGTATATTTCTTGATCTGAAACCAAATTAATTCTTTGGATATATTTAAAATTTTTTTACAATGTAAATTTTGTTTGCAAATTACGGAACTGCCTTTATTGTGGCATCATGTAGTGGAATTTTGGAAATACCATATTGGTGGATAATATGATATCAAATGACCTCCAATCACCTTTAATGACCTATAAGGACCCCAAATATTAAGATGCCTACTAAAAGTATCCCCCCCCTTTAAGAACAATCTTTATGTTCCAGGCTTTAATTTGATACCACACATGATTGGTTTCGGAGGGATTTCCATTTTGACATAATTAAGCAATATGCAAAAAAAGGAGGCGGGGCTATGACGTTCATTAATGAGGTTCATTTTTGTGCACCCCTTCTAAGTTTGCCTTTGTACACCCCAAAGAATGTCTGTGCCAAGTTGCATGGCTTTTGCTCATAAGTGCCGATTTATGGTTTCCCTACACTACTAGCTCAGTCGCGGAAATTCTAGTGTCATAAGGGTTGTAGGGCCTACCTTGGAAGACTTTCTTCCCCCAGACATGAGATCGAAGACATAATTTGCTACTTGTGCTGTAGAATAAGATGTACATACGAGTTCAATGCAGATAGGAAGACAAACTAGTAATTTAAATATTTTTTTTTTCAATTGGAATACGACGCTCACCGTTTGCCTTCGCTGGCGTAGTGAGAGTGATCACTAATTGGACCGAGATGTTTTTGGCCGAGTTTGGCTCGGATGCATATTATGGCATTCTATTTTTACTTTATGAGACGTCATGATATTGAAAGCAATTTTGAGCTATCGATAAGGGTGAACACTGCTTGAATTACCTTCCTTCATCCCCATATTGAATAGGTAAAAAATACTATAGCACAGTGGTCTTTTCGACTGCGTTCGAACACTCTAGTATAGCAGCTAAGCTTTTCGACTGCGTTATTCGTCAGCCCAAAAATGCATGAAGCACTTTGGATTTTAACTAAAATGGATTTAGAATTCATACGGTTTTCTTTTGCTCCGTGTTGAGTAATGACAAATGTTACACACAAGCCAGGCGCTACCCCAAATTGGCTGTACATGTTCGTTGGTTTCCGAAAAACTTGCTATTCCCTCTAATATTGAGGAAGAGGCGTATAACCATTTGCGAAATAAAGCTCCAATAATGACGCACAACTAACCTAGTACATTGTGGAACTGTATTTTTGTGAAAATTTCATATACAATCTTGCAACCAAGGTTTTTCTAAATCAAAATTGTATGCGGAATCCAAATATCAGGGTGTCATTTTTTAAATGTGTTCTTGGTGTATTCTAGGGGCAAGGTTTATACAGGGGTCAAAATATAAAAGGGGCCAAAATGTGTTTTTAAGGTATACCATCATGTTCAGTACCTTCATGGATTACCGAAGAATAATAGTTTGCCCTACCTGAGGGTTATAGTTTAGAGTTACAAGGCAAAACGGGTTCAAGGTCACACTGGGGGTAAAACTTCAGATTTCAACGGTTTGTTTTAAAAATGGTACCAAATTGTTCGCCTCACTATATAGAAGGCGAAAATATACAGGTCACGTTGTTAATGACGTTTTGATGATAATTAAGAGGGCAAATATGGCCGTGGTCCAACAGGTCCTATGGATACCACTAATCATATCAGTAAAAAGTCTCACTTTGAAATGTGGAATCCCAGCATCTATATACATTTTCTTATTTAGTATGACCCATAAACGATTTAACCAGTTTAACAAAATCGGACCATTCTATAAATAATGACCTGACCTTGAACTTTCTTGAGCCTATTGACTGTACTAAAGCAATAGGTCGTAATATGGCAAACTATACCTTTTTAGAAACATTGTGAGCAAACGATCAGATTGCTATAAATTTTAAAACAATTTAAACACTTTTATTGTTTACCCCTGTACAAATTTTGCCCCCTTGTAAAACACCCAAGAACACATTTTAAAAAATGGCACCCATGATTTTTCAGATTCTCCATGAAATTCTGTATTGGAAAAATATTGGTGTCAAAATTGTATATGAAAAAAACTAAACCAAAACATTATTACATTTCCCCATGTTCTAACCGGCTCATTGTACGATTTGAAATGAAAGTGAGACCTTAAATGACCGCACACGGCAACACTAGTTATGCGTGCCTAACCTATTGCTCTCAGTTGAGTCATTTACTGTATCATGATGAGTGTACCTTTTTACGTGTATTAGACTGCACTAGATTAGGCCAGAACCTGCATCACAGAGTGGGAGGCCAGTATTTCCTACAGCGTTGTAATGAGTAGCGAGTAACGAGTAGCGGTGAACTTTTCCTAATACACTACGGATTTTTAGTGTCTGAACGAAGCAATTTTATCCTTGGAGTTTGACTAGAAAATGAATACAAAATTCACGCTGAAGACACTGGCTTTACGCAGGAGATTCGTAGTAGCTTGTCGGTGCAAATGCCTATAGTGAAAATGGTTTCGGAAAATGTGAGATACAACACCGCAAGAGAAATAAGGGGCGGCTGCCATGGAAATTGTACAGGGCATTTTCTATAGGCTAGCACTCCCAATTCCAGATTACACTTAAGGCGAACCGTCGCCAGAAAGACCAAAATGAAAAACATATGGGACGGTGAGGCTTGAAGAACTAGGAACACCTTCATGAACGGCTGTGAGTGAAGGACGGAGTGAGTCACCCTGTCAGGTACACAACAAGATGCTCTTACAGGGATGGTCGTTTAGACCAGCAATAATATTCATATAATTCACGCTTTTCAACTTTTTCCACCAAAGCTCTAAATTCTGACAGCCCAGCACGGTACCCGCACGCCTCTCTGCAGTTTTGTTGCATGAAGGGTCGTCGCAGACGTCATACTCCACCCATAAATAAACATATATCGACATGTCATCAATACATCATGTAATAATCGAAAGGTGTCATGAGGCTATTTTATATGAAAAATCCAAATACCTGACCTTACCTTAAAGAGACATGGACATTGAAAAATGTGCGCACTCAAGATGTTCAAAATTATATTTTTGGCATGTTGTTAAAGATTTATATACAAAAACCCTCACCCGATATGATTAAGACCGAATCAGCTTCCTATGGTAAAACAGAACGATTTTATAATTTAGCGTCGCCGGCGACGCGGCCCAGGTCATAGGGACGGCCGGCCATATATAGGCAAAGAGTGCTCAGAAAAAGTTTGACGGGCGTATTGTTACAAACATCCAACCAGTGTGGATTCTCCTCCTCGTGGGAATACAATTCGCGTCTGGGGTGTTGGCCCATTCTAATTTTTTAATTTTCGGGTAAAGAAAATGGCCAAAAAAGGTCAAAATAGCCAAAAAATAGCGGTAATTGATCATATTGCCTTATTTTCTCAAAATTTCTCAGAACATGTGGGTGTACATGTCCCAAGGGAACACAAATAACCGGATTGAGTGCTAGCCACTTGAATTTAATATCGGGGTACAATTGGACAAAAAAAACTAGAAAATTGTCCAAAGCCATAAATGAGTCATAAGGCCTTCCTTTTTCAACATCTTAAATGTACAGGATTACTTCCCAAAAGAACTAAAATATTGAATAGCGTGGAGCCATTTCAGTTGACACTTGTAGGGTCAAAATGGCCAAACAGTTCAAAATTTGCCAAAACCGATAAATTCGTCAAAACACTCTTTTCTCAAAAATACCTTAAGCGGGCACATAATTCATTTACTTCCAAGAGGACAATGGAAAGTAAATAAAGTGCTAGCCATTTCAATTACCACATTTTGGAGTCAAAACTCCAAAAAGGTAAAAAATTGTCCAATATGGTAAAGCAGGCATAATGGCCTCTTCTAAAATAATTTAAAATAAGAAACATTTGTGTTTCAAGGAATATAATTAAGTTGCAGTCTAGGTATTCCATTTAACCCATTTTGTAGTCACATTAGGCTAAAGATCTCAAGTTTATGGGTAATATGGTCAGAAAAACATCAAATTAAACTATGGTTGATAAAAAGAATTGTGATGCAGCCAATTTGTCCTTACGGTGATATGTTATTATGAAATTTACATCCCTAGGAAAATTCATCAGTAAATTAGAGTATGGCTATTCGATATTTCATCTCAGCTTTGAAGTTTACCCATAAATAGGTAAATTAGCTCTATACCCTATTGTCAAAATTGTTAACCAGGTCATAATTCGCGTCGCCAGAGTACATAAGTCACGATGAAGTGGCAATTTTATGCACTTGCTTTGGAGGACAAAGAAATTAAATAAATCAAAAAGTTTGTCAATGTTATTATTAATGCCCTCTTATACGGTACTGATAGTGCTATGATACACGAATGATAAATCATTAAGAACGCATTTCCCATGTGGCTTTAATGCCTAATTACAATGAGAAAAATAATTCCATTGTTTCTTCAACTGCCTCAATAATGCTAATCACGGTGGGTGTTTATATTTAATTTTGTTAGGTTTATATCAAACAGGTCAGAGCGATCATTTTGTATTAACCCCAAAGAGTCCCCCCCCATAATTCGTTATAAAGCACCCGATGACTATATAATTTTGGTACGAATGACGATAGCATGGTCCTCCTCTTTCCATTGTACCAAAACAGGTTACTAACATACGTAGTATGGCGTAACAATGACGTCATAAAGTCCACGAGTCGGCCAAATTGGATTTCCTTGGAAAATCTGATTTGCGCCTAAAAATTGATAGCTATCGGATTTTCATGCATTTTAGCTTTTAAAGTCACGCAATTGAATGTTTACATAAAAATATATAGCGAAGTTTAGAGCGATACGTGCTAATCATTTCCAAAATATACCAAAAATATTCTGGGGTGGCAAACACCCCCTACCCTTCGACTTGAAGGCATTACTCTAACCCCGGTGAAGGTGTACATTCACATTTTTTTCGCTAAAATGACTGGAAAGGATGAGAAAAGTATTACCAGAAGCTTTTACGAAAGCTGTGGTATTTTTGCCCACTGGTAAGACGAGGGTTAAATGGGTTAAATTGTCCCAAAATGTCATTTCTCCGACATGGTTAAGCAAAATAAAAAGGGTTCTGTGTGTTGGGCCTATGCATTATAATCCGAATTCCACCACTGACACTAGGGCGTGTGAATCTACTCAGAATGGGAACAAGCTGGATGGATAATTTTAGCTGTTAATATTGAACAAACTAGGGTACAAAAGTAAAAACAAGAAGCAGCTATACGCTTAGACTCTTGATAGATCACGGTGTATAACGCATAATTACTTGACTTTACAAAACCTTATGAGTAAGCTAGTGTCACATTCTCGTGAAAGAATGAAGTAACAATCCCATTAGAACCAGATATTAAAGGAGAAATACACTTGGCGCTATCAGAAATTCATGTTATTAAAAAATGATGAAACATGTATGTAGTCATGTGTGTCATGAGAATGTCACTAATAATTCCAAAGCAATGAATTAGTTTGATTATTGTTTTTTTTTTAATTCAGATCTAAGTTCGGCATCTAATGTTGCCCTAAAATATACGTTACAATATATTAAAAAGTAATTTTAGCTGATTAAAATGGCAGGTAATTTTGCCCATTTAAACTTAACCATCTGAGATCTAGAAAAATCAACACCCTGGCCCTTACAACTATTTAATATTCAATAGAAATTAGATAAATTCCCAGGGTTAATAATTAAAAATATGGACAAAGTCATACGTTTTTATAATTGTTTCCCATTTTAGTTGATTTTGATCAATTTTGGGGAAATTAACCTTTATTGCCATTTGGACTCCGAAATCTATGACAGGCTAGCAGTCTATTTACCATATTTACTTAAGTCTATCCCGTTGGATGTAAACGCATATATTCTTTTGACATACTGTGCAAAAAGAAGACCTAAGTCAGAGTAGGACAAAGTTATACGTTCGTTTTATTATCATTTAATTGATGTTGATCAGTTTTGGATGCATTTGGTCCTATTATTCCACTTTGACTTAGAAATCTGTAAGTGAAATGGACTCACCTGATGAAAAGGCAAAACACTATAACCTTTTTGAAAAGAGGACAAACTAGCTTTCTATTTACCTTATTATGACACCTTTTGGATGTAAGTGATTAACCATTTTGGGACAATTTGGACCTTATTGGTAATTTATCCAAAATATGAAAACCAGAATGACT
>JAMKCH010025185.1:0-63461 GCA_023653785.1 Ophioderma brevispina
GGGTCCATTCAATCAATATGTGTGCAAACTTCATATAGTGAAATTCGGGCCATCCTCCTTTAATCAATTGTTGCGATGTCATCAAGAACGCGCTGCTATAACTGTTTTTCAGCTAGATGTTAGGTCATGTAATTTCCTCAGCAGTTGTAGGGGTTAGGAATAAACTACTAGGATTGTTAAAGGATGACAGAAAGGCTTGAAAATCTTTGATGGTGCATAGATTTTTTCCGCAAGAACTTTACCGATATTCGCAAAAAAATTATTCACCTGCAAGGTCTCAGGAAAGTGGAATTCTTTACCATTTGGAGAAACCATTTGGGTTAAGGACGATTCACCATGTGTTGGGCGGTTAATCGTCCGAATTCGTGCGCGCTGCCGGTGGGTGGACTATTTTCACGGGTAGCGTACGTTTTTATATGTGGTATAGAGGTTTCTGGTCGTTCCAAACGAGACATAACTGCTAAAAATCTGTATTTTAAAATCAATATTTTTTGAATTAAAAATCTGGCCGCCATCTTGAAAACCTCCAATATGGTAGCCACCTGAAAAACAACTTATATGACTGAACGTGTCCTGGCTATCAAAACCATAGATATAGACACCTGACTTTAATCAAAACTGCTACAGAACTGTAAATATTGCTGAAATGGCAAATTGACAGCATTTTTAAAATTTCATTTCGGCCATCTTGAAATTCAATATGGCAAGCCTCCAATAAAATTCTGATATCACCAAGCCGGTTCATTGGTTATCAAAACATAGGTTTAGACAACCTCAAATTTGGTTTTAGTTGCTGTAGAAAAAAATGTGAGTTTGGCGGCCATTTTGCAATTCATATGGCTGCCACCAGTAGGCTACTATTTTTGGGTCCTATTTTTTTTTCGGAATCCTGATGCTTGAGTCATGGGCCAAGTTCATGCTCTTTCAAAAAATGAACGATTCTTCTGCTTAACAGCTCTACTATCAGACTTTAATTACTGGATAAAAATGTTCTTTGAACATAAATTAATATAATGATATAATTTAACCAATCAGGGCACTTATTAGTATATTGACAACCGTATTGGACCTTTACCACGCCTATTTTGTAGAACGACTCCGGTCAAGACAAAATGACTGAGTGCAAATTGTGACCGGGGCGGTCTTAGAATTTGGAATGGAAAACGCACGTTTTAGAAAGTTTTACGTAACCGTTAGTTCAGAATATCATTTCACCAAAAGTTTCTGTGTACATTTCAAGCATTTTATTCCATATTTTCTGATTCGGTACAAAATACACATGCAGTCTGAGCTAGTCTGAGTCTTAGTGCACGATCCCAATACTAGAAATGTGCTGTTCTGGAGAGGTAGAGTAGCTGAATTCGACCACCATCGATAGGTGTGTGTTTTGTACATGGCATGGCGACTCGACAAAAGGATGGGTTTGCAACTTCTGGTATAAAGGGTGTTTTCATAAAATATTTTTGACACAAAGTTAAATATTATTTTTAATATCGTGTTATATGAAATACGTGGTACAATACTGTCAAATTTGCGTGTGATTTAAAGATGGCACCTGACAGCTACGCTGTGCGTTTCACAGCAAAATGCGGTGCTTACGTTGTATTTTACCACGTCGCTCGTCGCATCTGTCAATTTGGATGCGACATTTGATAGTTTGTACCAGAACTTGCTAGATACAAAGTATTCCGTGCTACAGTTGGAAAAGGTATTGGTGGCTGCACTACCAAATCGCCCTTGGCAGAATGTTGGTCGTGGTGAATCAATGTCATTTTGAAAGACATTGAACTTGTTCAGATAACATAAATTTGATGACATTGCATTTCTCCTGTGTCTTGTATTAAAACAAAAAACAAAAAAACATCGATCGACCGACCCTCCCGATTTTCAGGCCAAAAGGGCAAACAAACATATTTTTTTAGGCCTAACAAGGATACCCAAAAGTATACAGAGGAATGAGTAAAAACAACAAAGATAAGAATAAAATGCTCATCCCAACTTGCATGGCAGGAAGAAATTAAAACCACAAGACAAACAACACCACGTTTCGGCAGAATAAACCTGCCTTTATCAAGTGAGAAAGATGCATTCTCTCAGGAGAGAATGGTGTGGTGTTTCTCAGTTTTATGTGTTTTTAACTGTATACTTGATACAACCTGTCGAAATGTCGTTTTGTTTGTCTTGTGGTTTTAATTTCTTCCTGCCATGCAAGTTGGGATGAGCATTTTATTCTTATCTAATCTATTTCAGTAAAGATAAAAAGTAGCGGAGGATTTCAATTGGAAACGAAAACAAATCAGTATTGGAAAACATTTAAATGGACGGAAAGCAAGAAAAAGCAGTCATAAAAACTCTTTAAATCTCACATTTCCTGTATGCTGGGAACTTACTACATCTTAAAACGGTCAATGCACAGATACGTTTCTTCGGGGTTCAAACTGTGAGAAAGTTAAAAGAGAAACACATTATGGGGTATGGGAATATGGTGGTTGGAATTAACTTATGCCTAATTTGGAATTATCAAATTGTGCTCTTAATACAAAATGGATATTTGGAAATATAGCCAATAAGAACAATGATTGGTATTGTGGAAACAGAATCGTAGAGCATTTGTTGGATCCCTTGGAGACTTTCATTCTTTCTTGAACTAAATGTTAAATTATGAGATATGGTAGACATATCAGTGGTCAAAAAAAAAAAAATTTTAAGTTTACAAAAAATTTTTTATCAGGTGCTATTCAACTAATGGTATTTTCTGACAAATAATACCTGGCGGTATGGTAGGTAATGATAATATATATAAGACGCAATAGTGAGTTCTGTTCGGTAGAAAATAACTACAATAACGATTATTTGATGACATTGCATGAAAACAGATTCCCATTTAGGGCGACATTGTTGAATATATCCAAAATGTATGTATAACTGTGTTTAAACTTTAACAAGTTGATTAAGGTAAGTCATGCCATTTCAACCCGTTGAAAAGAAAGAATAAGATCGAGACCTTGGGTTGCTTTGAAAAAAGTAATAATCATATTTTATGTTAAGTTTTGAAAAAGCTGTATATGTTTCTTGGGTCAATTCGAAATCTATAGATTGGTGAAATACAACAAACAAAACGCCGTTATGCATTAGTCTGAGAATGTAAAATTTCATATGGAGTAAATTGTGAAACCCTCTTTATGTTCAACAGAGAGATAGGAGTTTCAAAACAAGATAAATAGCTTCTAATTTATCTTTTATATATCTCATGTAAGAGTAATCTCTACGAATTAAACTTCCTGACAACAGATGAATGTAACTTTTGTCACAATGTACTGAGATTATGAGCATGTTGTATTGGGTTCTAAAAATGTATGATTTGAAAACCGTTTAGGATTGTAATATATCCTTGAGAACTGTTCTGGGAAGTAAGTTTGAAAAGATGGTTGAAACATCAAAAAAGAAAACGAATGCGATTTAATAAGCGTTAATATCTTTGCATAATTCGGTCCATTAATGAAAAAATAATAGAAAAGAAACCAATTCCACCTTTCCTGTTTTCTACTTTGTTTCAATTAGAGATTAAAAAACTTAGTCAACTGCCACGAAAAACAAGAAAGAAACGCTTACTTAAATACATGACAATTTGTGGAATGTACTCAAAACTTAATAGGTTTACAGTGGATGGTGTCAGCACTTAAAAGATCTCGTATTCAATTTGCTTAGTCGAACGGTTAGACAGAAATGTTTTCTGTAGTCTTAGTTTGAGGCATGCCGATTTAATATTTGGAATGTATGTTGCTCAGCGTAGTTATCAAGCTCTTGGGCTTTTAAATCATTGTAAGTCCATTGCAAGACAACTCATATAGGCAACCAGATCCAGGCATTCTAGTCTATTTTACTTTGCATACATAAATTCATGACTTATAAACATTATACTTCTCTTGTATCTATTGCAAGTAAGAGAAATGGAACTCATGGTACTTTGAGTAAGTCCAAAGACTAACCTAGTCAGTCTTTAGACTTGCTCACACAGTACTTTTCTGGTGCAGACGAAGTATGGCAAACTAATACTCACCTTTTGCAATTTCAGTGATGAATGTTGTATTTTGTGGCCATTTAGTACATTTGTTATTCCCTTTGCACTCAATGCCAGAAAGTTAACTGGCCATACCAAAGTAATCTAGAAAGTGTATAAAACACCTTACTAAAACGTAGTGAAGCGACTTTTTTACAATCCTGGTTTCAGTGGCGTAACCCAGACATTTGCAAATGGGGGGGGGGGGGCTGATGATGAGGGGTGCCAAGGCTTTTTTGGGGGGCAAATTTGGCTGCCTCTCATAGACACTACGTACAAAAAGTCAGTTCATTTGGGGGGCTGAAGGGGGGGCAGGGTTCTGTTTGGGGGGTGTGAACCCATCCCCCCCCACCCCCGCTGGTTACGCCACTGCCGGTTTAGCCTATACAATAGGTCTATGGAATTTTAGCGGCCATTGAATTTGTGGCCTTGGGCTACAACTTAGTGAGAAGTGACAAGAATGTACTCACAATTATACTCACCTTCTTAAGAGACAGTAAGGCCTTTTGAAACCTAACTCATGATTTCTCCTCTCTAAGCTCAATAATATGGTAGCAGAGGTGTTGCTAATGAGTGGATAGGAATTACCTGGGGCCTAACAGAAAAAAACGGGTTTTAATTGATAGCATGTTTAGACCAGCAACCTCACCTGCGGAGTTCCTCAAGGCTCCATATTAGGGCACTTTTATTCTTATTATATATTAATGACCTCCAACTTTGTTCCAACAAGCCACATTTTATCCTGGTTGCTGATGACACAAAATATAATTTCTCTCATCTGATCCTCGTGAATTGAAACAATTATAAATCCGAACTTAAAAAGCTATTTCTAATGTGCAAAATTGAAACAAATATCGTTGATGTAAAAAGACTAACATATGAGCTTTAAAGTAGCACAGAATAAACAGATTATTAAAGTTGACATAAAAATTAGCGACGCATTTATCCAAAAGTTTTACATTACAAATTCATTGGCATTCTTATTGACCATAATATATCCTGGAATTCTCATACCAAACACCATTTCAAAAATTATCTCAAATTACAATGGAGTTATTCGTAAAGTTCGACCCTTTTTACCACAAAATCATTCATAACCCTTTACAATTGTCTTGTTTTACGTACGTATCATTATGGTGTGCTATTGGCTGGGCTGACGCTAACAACAATGTTAGATTCACTTTTCCTACTCCAGAAACGTGTAACGTGTAATTAGAAACGTGCCACCAATTCCTTTATGGGTTAGCTCATACAGATCCCACTATAGCCTCACTCGACACACCTTGAAAAGTCCATGACATTTGACAGGCTCAACTTGCTACGTCATGTATCAATTTAACCATAACCTACTGCCAAATGATTATCTGGAGCAGGATTTCTTCAACTTCCATAATCGCACTCATCCATTTTTAAATCAAACACAGGCTGCTGACATTCCTGTATTAACATGTTTAACACTGTTACTGGCAAATAACCACATAAGCTTACAGGTCCCTTTGATTTGGTTTAACTACCATCCAATTTAAAAACTGCCCCCTCAATCATTTCTTTCAAAACAAAAAATGAAAAAACATCTTATCAGTTCCTATTATAGTGCTGTATCCATTCCTGATTTTTTTTTAATAGTCATTAAATCTAGTTTTTTATCCAATAGTCGGATTGTGTTAACTGTTATTTTGTGAAGTCCGTTCGTATGTTGTTTTGTTGTACTTGTGCCCTTGTTCTGAATTTGAATGGTACATAGTTTTTCTATATGTGAATCTTGAAGAGGCCACTGCACCCCCGCGCCCTGCGTTTAGCAGTGACCTCGTTCACCACGGGTACAGCAATGTTATCTCATAAAATAATAGCAGTACTCAAAGATACAACCACCTGCAACCCCCCCCCCCCCTTTTTAATAGGTATTATCTCTTTGGTTTTTGACTAGGTTGCAAATTATTTTCCTGAATTTTGTATTTTGTACTGTCAGTAAATCTTATTTTTTTGGCCAGGATAACCCTGTTTGTAATGTTGGCAAAGGGTCTTGTGCTTAATTTCCCTTACAGTTAGGGGTCTCAATGATTTTTATTTATGTAAAGTATTCATTGTGTCTATATATTTTCCTTAAATCTTCAATCTATCATTGTCTATATATATATAACTTTTTATTATTCATTGTACTATATTGCGGATCTGTGTGAACAAATAATATTGAGTGATTGATTGAGTATGTCCATGAAAATAAACTGATCTATGTGGGGATTGTACGCCTAAGTTAAGTTGTTAAGTTTTGTATGATATTTTGGCGGCCATCGTGGAAGTTGGTCCAAATTTTACCCCTTGAGGCTAGTAGATTTTATGGTTACTATTATTGTTAAGATAACTCAGTTTGCAAGAGTCTGTGTAGAAGAGTAGGTTTAATCGTGCTGTTTACAATTTATATTCGTTTCAACCATAATTTTACTGGTTATTTGGCGGCCACTTTGAATATCTTGGATCCCTCAAGAGGCATTGTTCCGTCATATTGTGAAGGTAAAAAAGCAGAACTTGACCCCTGTGTAAATAAATTGGCCCGTACTGAAAATGTGACACCACAATTTGCACACCAAGAACTACCTTGCATTGAGTAGAGGGCCATATTAACTACATAAGGTGTCAAACCTTAGCTGTAGTCGGGCATGAACGAACCCCTTAAAGACACTATGATATTTCTGCTATGCTCTATTAGACTTAACCGCGTAATTACTGCACGCATATCCTTCTATTACCAAGTAATGGATGGGCGGAGCTTTGATCTAAATCAATCAAATTTCTTGTTCACATGATAAACCACGCCCACTGAATAAGAATCCCCACTGGAGTGTTAAAGCAGAAGTTTTAAACAAAAGCCTGTAAAAACCTTTTACCTATCACAGGCGTACCCAGGATTTTGTCACCCGGTGGCGCCAAAATCTAGGCTGAACCACCCCCCCCCCCAAGAAAAATCGGTATTGGGTCCGGGGGTGCATTGTCCAAGGGCGTCGTTTGGTGCTTAGTTCCGGTGTCATATAATACAGTGTCCTTGTGACTGAGTGTCCTACCATGGATCTGTCTATTGTGTTCTCCATTGAGTGCTGTACGCATCATTTGTTTAAGCACTGTACCCAAATGGCCTCATCCACAAGGTCACGGTTTATTCCGTACATGTTGCTATGGTAGCTAGGACACTCTCTCACCGGGTTTTAAAAGCACATTTAACACGAATGCGGCGTTATTTTTGAATTTTTTTAAAATATACTTATTTTGTTCGCAAATTGTAAAAAAACTTTGCCAAGGCAGTTGCCCTGATGCAAAAATGTCCCTATCCCTGAGGCCCTACCTGATAAAATGATATGGCCCAAACGCACTAAGAGGGGACCCAAATGCACTAAGAGGGGGGGCCCCGACCAATCCGTGTGAAAGTGAAGATATGGCCGTAGCGGCACGCGCGTGGGCGTTCCACCTTCGACACGAAGAGTCTTCTTTCTTCTTATCGTGTCCAAACACAGTGGTTCTCAAATATGATCCAGCCAGAGATGGGTACAACGTCTGGCTGCTTCACTGAATTCCGCAACATCCTTGTCTGTGCATTGATGCTATAGAAGTGGGCAGACCAAGAGATGTTCCATTGTCTGTGGTGCTGTTCCACAACCACAGGTAGTGTCCTGATCTGCTTCCAGGTAGCCACACTTCTGCAAGGAAACCTTAGATCAGCCAATTATGGTTCTCAATCTGTTGAGGCATCGCCATTCAGCCCATGAGGAGTCAGCTCAAGGTGGGAAATGCTCACCAGGTTAAATACCAATAGATGTTACTTGGTTGATAGCCAGTCTTTCTTTCCACAAAGCGACTCTCTTAAGCTCCTTAGAGACTGTTTCAAGAGGTTGGACTTTTCTTAAGAAACTCTCTCTGGATTTAAGGCAGCTACGCTCTTGCATGCTCGCTACGCTACGACGGATGTCTGGTGGAGCAATTCCTGCTAGGATATATAAGTTTTCCGTTGATGTTGGACGGAGGCATCCTGTGATAAGCCGGCAGGAGGCATTTAAACGCTGAATCAAGCTTCTTAGCATGGGTTGGTCTTTCCCATACAGGGCAAGCATACTCTGCACATGAGTAGCACAGGGCAAGTGCCGTCGATCTTAGGGTAATATGTGGGCGAGCACCCCATCTTGTGACAGTAAGTTTGCTCAAGATTTTATTGCGTGAACATACTTTACTCTTCGCAGTCTTCTCGATGATGGTCTTTTAAGAGAGAGTGCGGTCCAAGATAACTCCTAGGTAGACAGGGTTATCACAGTGCTCCAGGGGTGTTCCAGACCAGGTAACTTTAAGCTGACGTTTGGCTTCACGGTTGCGTAGATGGAATGCACACACCTGTGTCTTCGATGGATTTGCACGTAGTTGGTTTTCCTCATAATAAGGGGCGAGTTCATCAAAAGCTTTGGAGAGTCTCTTTTCAACAACTGTGAAGTCTGCATCTTGTGCACTAATTTCAAGATCATCTGCATAAATAAAACGACCAGTTCCTGCACTCCTAGGGTGGTCGTTGGTATAGATGTTGAACAGGAGAGGTGCAAGCACGCTCCCTTGTGGTAGTCCATTTTTGCGCCTACGCCATCGGCTCTTCTTCGCTCCTAGCTGAACAAAGAACATCCTGTTTGCCAGCAATCCTTTGATAAGCTCAGTCAAGAGGATGTCACTGGTGAATTCCAGAATCTTATGGAGTAGGCATCTGTGATTAACAGTGTCATAGGCTGCTGATAGGTCGACGAACACAACTCCGGTCACCATACCCCTCTCGAAACCCATCCTCAATGTGTTGAGTTAGGTTGAGTACTTGTCTTATTGTTGATTTGCCTGGCCGGAAACCTGCTTCTTCTGGGAGATCCTCTCCGAAACTTCCTCACCGTTGGCAGTTGTTTTAGCCGAGAAAGGATCAGCTTCAAACATGGTGATATACTCTTGATATTCTCTAGCACATTCCTTGGAAAGACCTGGTATATATTCCGTCCTACAGCCTCTGGGTATGAATCTCCGGGCAGCCTTGTTCACTAGTTGAGCAAATTTGTCATAGTTATGAGGTTTTGGAGTAATCCTCTTCACGTTCTGATCCAGGTCATCAGTGAATCCTTGCCAGTCTTCTTCCCTATAGTTAAAGCGATGCTTAAAAGGCACTTTATTTGGTCTTACTGCAGCGTTGACTTGGATACCGATTGGTCGATGTTGAGTTAGTGGAACAGGATCCAGAACAATCTTGCTACACAGGTTAGAGATGGTTTTGCTAACAATAGCTAGATCAGGGTTGTAACCTCTCTTCCAACGGGCGCTATGAAATGAAGACATAGATGTTGACTGTCTATTCATTCTTCGACATCTTGTCCGGCTTTGTTAGTTTCATTGTAGCCCCATTGGGTACTATGGCTGTTGAAATCGCCAATGAAGAAGTGAGGTTTGGTGGAATTCCGAAGGCCGAGTTGAGGGTGCTTGAAGTCTACTGATGTAGGTTTGTAGACTAATGTAACTATGACAGAGCTGAGCTCAATGGCGAGGACTTTGTTGTTGTTGTTGTTGTCATCAGAAATTGAGGTTGCTTCTACTGTGGTGCCTGTTTTCACATATATGGCCCTTCCATCTTGTCGATGTGGTCTCTCGATGCAAAGGACCATTCCTGGTATGGTTGGGCGGTGGTTTTCTCTGTGGGTTTCCTGCAGACATAAGACATCGCATTGGAGATTGTTACACATATCAGCAATGATGTTACTTTTTGCGTTAGAAAAACCCTCCACATTCAGTGACGCTAAATAGTCAAGGCGGACCTTAGAAAAGGCCTGCGCTGAGGTCTAGTCATGATATGGGTATACTTAAGAAATGATGTTGTGGAAAAACAGTGTTGGTGGTTTAGAGATTAGTTCACTGGCAAGCAGTTACTAACAGGGGAGACCACAAGACGGTTCTCTACTTCTCCCCCAAGAGTGGAACCCTTGTATGATTCCTTTTCCAAGACTTTTTCATGCAAAGTTAAAAGAAACAATTTGCAATTTCAAAGTGGTTCATAACATATAATCTGGGATAAATGTATAATAAATTTCACAAGTATGGGCAACGGTCTTAAAATCAGGATCACCGACATGGGAGGGTAAAGCGGGGGTAAAGGGGCATTTTCTCATGTCCTGGCCCGTGTGGGGCCTTTGGACGAGAACACTAAAGGGCTAAAATAGTAGAAGTTTAGAGGGTCAACTATCTGACTATTGGCGGTGCTGTTTTTTTTCGAATGAAAGATACGGAAGTGTTAATTCGGATAGGGTGGGTGCGGCAGGGGTGTCCCCCTCCCATACAAAGCTCGAAAGGCTTGCGATATTCTCTTTCCAACACTCATCACAGTCTGATGGGGAAAATTAACTTGTAAATAGTTTATTTAACAGCCGTAAAATCTTAACCAATGGGTAGGGTTTTGTTTTAAATGAAGCATCTGTACAAGTGTTCGGGCGAGAGTTCACATCTCAAATTTGGTAAAGCTGTGCATACGAAGCGCGGATCAATACAGTATTCGCTTTCCAAGACACATTTCTCCTGCAAAGTTGGTAGAAACAATTTTGAACGCCTATGTGGAATAGAAATGCTTAGAGGTATGACCAAGGGTATTAAAATTAAGACAGGTAAGTGCAGAATTGTTTTTCTTTAAATGTTATATAATGGAAGGTGCGGGAGGGGCACCCCTCCCGTGCGAAGTGTGGGGCCTTGCAATATTCCAGTTTCAAGACACATTTTTCTCACACAAAGTTGAAATTCTAATGGTTCATCATAAATAATAATGCACGGAGGTATGGGCAGCAATACAGCCTCGCCATTTTCTTTAAAACATGTAACAGACTGGGGGGTGCAACCCCCATAAAATGTTGCTAAACGAAAAACCCAATGTGATATATTTGGTATCCGTGTATAACAAATTTAGCAAAAGCATTTCAAATCAACTTCAAAAAATGGTGGAAACACAATAGATGGCCATGTGTCTTGAACTGGGGCCTGCTCTAGGGTAGAGAAATCTGACATGTTTGTAATGATTAGAGTACTTAAATGTGATTGAATACTTCCAAGTAAGCACTCAATGTAAAGCCTATTTAGTTAGCTTTAAATTGATACCAAAATTATCTTGATCAGACTACTGTAATTACAATTATGAATAATTAAGTAAACTAAGGTGGAGGGTGGAGCAATTGGGACACGGAGATTGGGACACGGTATGTAAAGTCTATTAGTCCATAAGCTGCCATCATTGGATTTTCCGTTCGTATCACCCAACTGGTGATTAATTTTCCCATATATCACCTTGAAGGGGATGCCCCCTGACTAGGATGAGGTATGTTTCCGCTCAGAAAAGCTGCACGTTAGCGTGTTCTGCCCATTTCAAAATGGCCGCTATTGTTTTATGTAAAACCGCCATTATAATTTCATTACAGAGAGAAATTATTATATCCACGACTACGCGATATCAAGTTTTTAACTTCCTAAAGGGGACTTACACATCAAGGCGTCCAAGATGGCCGCCGCAAAGAGGCATATTTTGCTAAATGAACTTAAAATGGCAAATTGTTGAAATAAGAAACTGGTGATATTTTGGGAGCTCCAAAAATAATTTATGGCATTCATATTTTACGTTCAGGCTTGTTTTTAAAGATAGTGGTGATTATATTCGCTCTAGAGTACGTAAATTAGGAAGAACAGCAGCCCTAAACCATTCTTTTTCGATGGTATTAAACAACACTTTCTAATAATGCCCCTAAATCATTTCCAAGATGTAAAAAATTAATTAAAGTGGGGTATTGACATGTCCAAGAGAGTGCTGTCACAATAGCTGGTTACTATTTGGGCTATATAACATAGTTTAAACTGACTCTATAATAGTTCATAGGAAGACAACAGCTCATATCAACCTAATACAAATAAATCATAATAAATGGCTGTGGACTGTATTTAAGGACTACTCAGTGACGTCATAGGTGTTTCCCAGTAAAAATAAAGACTATGCTTACAAAGAAGTGAAAAAGTTGTCTATATGTGGAAGGAAAATATAAATATGGTGACCTAACTTTCTTTCGAGCACATCAAGTGCTATCTTTGTTTCTTACTTGTACCACCAGCTCCTTCTCCCTCTCCACTGCCGAGATCATCTTCCTTCCCGGCGTCAACTAGTGTTGAGTGGTCTGCAATTGTCCAGAAGTACGAGAGAAAATTGCGGGAAAATGTTATCAATAGTTTTCCTTATGGTTCTTATTATGTCGAAAAAGATGTGCAGGGGCGTTTTTCTTCTTGATTTATGTCCCCCGGTGCGGGTATAACCGCCACCATCATGAGTTAAGATCATGTCCGCAATATACAAATGTCATCAATTCTCTTTTTGGTGCTCTCAAAATATTACTCACATTCTTACCCCATCAATTTGGCAATTTTAGTACATTTAACAAAACATGCCTCCTTCCGGCGGCCATATTGGACACTTAAATGTTTAAGCCCACTTTAGGAAGGTAAAACTTCATTTGCGGTTAGTCCTAGACAAACTTCTATCTATAACGAAAATACAATAGCGTTTTCATTAAAAACATGTTGGCCATTTTGAAATAGGCAGAGGTTACGCGGCTAATGGTAGCAACAGTTCGGGGGTGGAAAAATTGGATGGAACATAACTAATCTAGTCAGGGGGACACCCCCTTTGAGGTGATATATTGGAAAAGAAAATAATCACCATGGTGGGTGAAGCAAACTCGAATTTTAAGGCCCGTACAGAAAACTGGCTTAGGAATATGTGGGCGCAGGGTGGAAATGGAGTACAGACTTTTTCTATTGCAAGATTTTTGTTTATGCGGACCTTAAGCCAATAATTTCTGGAAGGTGTGCCAAAATTTTGTGTCAATGCCATTTTCTAAAAATCAGATTCTGGCCACTACCCACTGGGTTCCCAAATTCAGTCAAATAGGCAACATGTTTACTTTATATCCATGTTTAAGGCACGGGCATCTACTGGACGATGAATTCTAGAGTGAATGTGATCACAGCATACCATCAAATCCAATATGGCCACCCCGAACCCCAATATGACTCAAAAATCATGCAAATTGAACCATACCTCATCAAAGTATTAGTGTGATAGGACCATAATTACTGGGTTCTATACCCAGTGATAGGAACTCATATCTGGACATTCCAAGGTGGGAAAAATGCTTACAAATCATAATGGCCGCCAAAATGACTGCCTTTTAACATAAAAAAAAATTCAATATGTGCCTTATATTCATATTTATATGGCCGCCATTTGGAATTTTAAGCATGTTGTCAAATACCAGGTACGAGTTTGTACGTCAAAGACTAATCTCATACTTCAATTTCAACGTTAAAGTCATTTGGATGCTATTAACTAATACCTATGATGTATCGTAATGTATAGGTTTTAAAGAAGGTTAAAAAGGTATGTACTTGCCCATCTTCGCATGTTAACGAAACAAAACTGCCAGATCAGAAAGGATTGTTCAATGGTCAAAGACTTATCCCGGGACCTTCAAGTACACCTTTATAATGATAAATTTTTGATGTTTTTGAAAACTAACATAACAGAGGTAGTTTATATATACACTATAAGTTTTGAATATATTAAAGGCGGCTATATTTGGCTGCATCTTGAATTTGGAAAAGTCGATTACAGAGACATGCCAAAGAGGCGGTTTCTAGATGATCAAAATACATATATCTCATAAGTTTTTAAAGCATAACCGCTCACATAGACACTAGAATCAAGCCTCTACACTGCAAATTGTGGAGAACACTTGACGTATCCGGATGTGTTATACACTGCATTTCTAGCGATACTAAAATAAACGCTTGCAGAGTTGTTCAATTGTAAAGTAGATTTGAACCTGCAGAACATGTTGTAGGTGTTCAGGATATATTTATATATCATAAATATTTTATTCAATCAAACTTTATTCATAAAGAAACAAGTAGTGGTGTACCATTAAACGAGTGCATGATGAATGCAGTAACATCAATTGGGATCGTTAGGGAATGCATGTTGGGGGTCAGGTCCATGTTAGGGTCAGTAAGGGTCAATGACATATAGCCCATGGGTCTTGGCCAGTGGGTTATCTTGAGCAAGTTGGTGGCTATACAACTTAACTTGGAAGAATGTTTGATATTTGGGCAAGGTCAAGTAGGTCATTGGAGGTCAAAATGGCATATGGGCAATAAGAGGTCATTCTGGTGCATCCCCTAGAGTCTGGACGGGTGTGGTTTATTATAGTATTTTTACTAGGGCGGGTGACTGTGGATTGGCTAATCACTGTTGTTTTGCCGATCCCCTGGATTCTTGAATGCACCCTCGGGTTCTTTGCGGTTCCTATTGACCTGCAACGACCATGTATGTCCTTGTCCACTGAGCTATAACAATTTTTCGTCAATCAACATCGCCACACCACCATGGTTATCGCTGGATACTAAAGTTAACCCATTGTTGACCGCCTTTGACCCTTGAATGGCTCTGAATTGACCATTGTATGTGGACATTTTAGATGTGGGATAAACAATCAAACCCCACCCTCAGTTTCATGTCCATACACCACCAACACCAATGTTATACCCCATGTGACTTGAAAATGACCCTATTCCCCAACTAGATGAGCATACCCGCTAGCTGAGTATACTGGCATGTTTTCTGACCCCTAATTATCGCCCCGGGTTTGCTTCACATCCACGTCCGAAAGCATGGGTATGAAAGCACGGCCAAAGTACCCAATAAGGCCCATACAGACTTTGACCCCAAAAGTAACCCCGTCAAAAACATACACCAACCGTGGTACGGCGAAACTCTACAAACATACCAAAACTCATATCCATACGTCAAGCACGCAAGTTACCCGATAACGACCCCTGGATGGACCTTTGAATCAAAAAATGCCCCCTCGAAAACGTGACCACAAAACTCGTACGGCGAAAAACTCTCTACCGCCACACCAAAACTCATTCCATACGTAAAAGCAAGGCCAAGCTACCTAAAACGGCCCCTGGAGGACCTTTGACCCCCCAAAAGATACCCCTCGAAAACGTGACCACAAGGTTAAAAATCTACCCTACCAAAACTCTTATCCATATAATTTCAAAGAAACATGCCAAGTTACCCCGTAACGACCCCTGGATGACCTTGACCCCAAAATGACCCCTCGAAATATGTTACCACAAAACTTGTACGGTGAAATTCTACCACCATACTTAAAACTCATATCCCTACGTCAAACCACGGGACCAAGTTATCAATAACGACCCCTGAATGAATGACCCTTTGCAGAACTGCTAACATTGAGATTTTGGAATCAGGAATTTGATCTGGGAATCAGGGAGATTGGATCTTGGATCAGGGAGGGAGATTTGATCAGAAGCAGGGAGGGAGGGATTTTTTTTTGAAAAAAAAAAATTTGTGAGCATTTAAGTGTAATACCTAGGTCATCAAGATGGATACTAGCCCAATGGATACTGTCTAAAGATCAATTGAAACTTTCCACATTTAAGGGAACTGTAACAGGAACTTAGTCCATTTGGATTTTTTTAAACCAATGACATGAAAGGTTGAAGATTGGACGTAAAGTCAACTGGAAAAGGTTCGTAACTTGAAAACGGAGCCACCTACATAGTTTACGAAGCATCATGAGATAGAGCTCTTAAAATTAAAAGCTTCCAAAAAAATTACAGGGGTCCGCCGTCTGGACAGCCGCCATTAAGGAACTCTCTGTAGAAACTAAGTCCTTATGGAGATTAAAAAAAATATTGAAATGAATGTCTAAGTAAAGTCAACTTTAAAGGCTCCATTAACTGAAAACGGAGCCATCTACTAACATATGAACTGCATCAGGAGATAGGAGTCTTAAAATGAAGCTTTCCCGAAAAAATTGACAGGGCTCCGCCGTCTGACAGCCCCCTTTCGGGAACTGTAAGTGCCACGGACAACAAGTCGCAACAACCAGGGCACAAAATAATTATAACTTAACACTGCATTAATAGCAATGATGGAGGCAAAATAGTCAAAAAGGCAACAACAGCAAATCACAAATGTTCAGTTCTTGAGGCATATACCTTTGCACCACTGGAGTCATTTGTTAAACACTTTAAGACACAGAAGCCTATAGCAGTTATATGGTTAAATATGAAATATGCGTGCCGGTCCATCAGAAAAGTCGGGAGAAAAACGATGCAGAATAGAGCTGGGAAGTTACCGTTTAATTTCATACCCGTTTACAATACACGGCGTCTGTATTTTAGTTCGTTTAAACGGTCACAACCAAGTGTTAACGACTGCCGAATTTGGCGCTTCCACGGAATGCAATTCTTGCACCATAAAATCGTTTCGTAAGGGGTTACCGGCTTGTGCATTCGATCATTAAAAATTACATCTTGAACCATAAAATGTGTTTGTACCTTACCTATGGTATGTTTTTAATCCAAAATAAAGCAGTTGAAATATCCCAAAGATCCCAAACGACGATTAACTGTGGGAGCGGCCCATTTACCTTTTTTGAGATCCGGGTAATTAGATCCCTCGGTAATTGAAGCACCGCGTAATTGGGTGCACGTGTATGCGGTGTATGCCGAAGTCGCCCACTCACGTACAAGAACTTGGTAAACGAGGTGGGGATTTCCCAGTTTCCGAAAAAGTCGGAAACCATTTCTAGGAGAATATTGAAACTGTTAACTTTACTTTCACTGACGGCGGGGTAATGTGGTGAAATTTTACTTCAGCAATAAAAAAATACTTGAAAAAAGTAGGGTTTGCTGATGTGTAAACGGGTAGTGAATTTTCTAAAATTTGTAGTTGACCCTTCCGTTGTGTAAGTTAAACGTTTACCGTCACCGCATACGTCAGAAAACATTTGAACAGACTTTGTAGACTTCATAATTCCACTTTGTAAGAGCCTATTATCTTTTTGCCTAACAATGGTTACTTATTTTCTTAATTGTTATACGTTGTGATTCAACAAACACCATCATTTTCCATGACCCGCCTGAAATGACACTTGCCCCCCATAATCGATCCCTCCAATGTCGATGACCACAAACACTAGTACGTTGGAGCTCACCGCCACACCAAAATTTCATATATCCAAAACGCATAGACGGACAAACCACCCAATTGATTTTTTTTAGTTAATATAGATTTGTGGACGCCATTATGGGGTCACATGGTCATCATAGGGCCACTAGAGTTATAAAATGGGCACATGGGTCACACCATAGGTCATTCTGCGCATACCAGTAAAAAAGTCCTGGACCAGTGTTCCTTTACTATGCCCTTGAAACGGGGCATAGTATTCTGATTATGCATTGTTTAGTGCTTCTGTCTTCCCTCCTTCTTCCGACCATCGCTTTTTGTTTTTTTACGCCTTCTTCTGAGCGAAACGGCTGGGTATCACGGATATTGGAACAAAATCGGTCAGAAGAACCACTGCCCCAAAGCTACATCAGGGGTGTACTTAGTTTGACCTTTGACCTCTGTAGGGGTCATCGAAGTCAAAAAACTAAAAATCTTTGGAAGCCTACTTCTTCTACAGATAGGTGCACTACTGCTGAAAAAATCTGGCATGAGCATCGTCGTTTGGCAGTGTATACAGCTTGTAACATAATAATATCGGAACTATTAACATCAAAATGGCAGCATATTTAATATGCAAAAATGCTAATCTAAAAATCGATATAAGCATCTTAAAACTTGGCTAGGGGATGTTTGTGCAAAAGTGCGGATAATGTCGAGACGAATCAAGTGACAGAAATTGGCCCCCAGGGGGTAACGTGTTTGTATGTGTAAGATATGTAGCCAAAGGAGGAGTAATTAATATTGCAAAAAAGCTTATAATCTCATTCACACAAGTAGTACTATGTCAATGTGTCAAAGAACCACTGGGAAAAGCCGATGTCTTAATGGCACAATATGGTCAAAGGTCAACATATGGGGGTGCATACTAAGGTCAAAAATAAGAGAAGATAATTGACCTACATAGCTAGGCCATCTTGTAGGCATCAATGAATAGTGGGCAGAAAAAAATGTCCACAGTAACCCCGCGCTAAGAGCCAGCGCAAAGGAGTCGAAGGTCAAAATGAAACTCGGACATAGTATCCTGAGGTCAAAACCTTAAAAATTCGGTCTGAAGCCTACTTCTTTAGAGATGAGTTCTGCTGATGACGAACTTGCGCTTGAGCATCGTCTATGGCCAGTGTAAGGGTGTGTACACAGATAAATAAAAATCAAAGGTCATTAACATTCAAAAGGCCGCCATAATCTAATTTTAATATGCAAAAATGCAATATCATAAAAAACAATAAGACTTAGATGGGTGGTTTCTGTGCACACAAGATTTGGCCTGAGAACTGAGAATGGCACAACCATTGTGACAAAATATTGGGGCCCCAAAACGTTCAGGTAGTGAGGCAAATGAGATGTTTAACATGCACAAAACCCACTGTAAACTTATGACAACCAAAGGAAGGAATTTAACCCAAACTGGTTAACAAAGAACGACGCAGCGATAACGCTCTAATTATCAATAGAGGCGAAAAGTCAAAAATGGGGTCATCTGGGCTGGCGTCAAATCTAAAAGTACTTTAATGCATGGATCTAAAGATTATATATGCCGATCGTGTACGGCCTCGATTGCATATAACTGACAATGGGTCAAGGTCAACAACAACAACTCGACATGTGCATACTTCATCATACGTAACGGACATAGTCTCCTGGAGTTGTCTGTTTAGTTTTTCTTAGCATTTTCGTTGCAGAAGTGTTTTATTATATTATGACAAAATGGGTGTCAAGAGGCCACTACACATGGGGTCATTAGAGCCCACTCTATGTATACTCAATTGAGATGGGTCAGTGATGATTCTTTTGACTGTACGTGTGAAGGTAATCGGCAAATGTACACTCAAAGTTAACTTCACACTGCCAGGTTCCCATCGGCAATGCATTACAATGCTCTTGCAGCAGCTCGATCAACATTCGTATATGAGTCTCTTTACAGCAATAGCTATTGACGCTTGATTGCAACACATAATAAGGATATCCGGAGGTCATGGCATACTGGTAGCCGAGAAAAAGATTGTCGGGTTTTCGGGTTTTAAAAAATTGTCTCTGGACGAGTATTAATTTCGTATGTTACAGGCCACTTTGAAGGGGAACTATCCTCGATCAAAAATAGAGGATTACTACTGACGAATTTCTCGGTCCACATGACTCTGTGTTGAGAACGATTTTTTGTTAGGAATTGACTAGTCAAGCAATTAACGGCATTTCTGGCAGATTGTCCAACAGTTTCCACGCTTAGCTTATTGATATGCTACCGCCCATCTAAGTTTCCAACATCTTTCCGATTTTTCAACCGAAGACGGTAGATATTAAAAGGTAAAAGTCGAATGTTAGCCAATCATGTAGTGGAGCACCCGGTCGACTATCAAAAACCCGTCAAAAGTATAGAAGTAAGGCAAGTGAGTTTGTCGTCTCAACTCGCAATAGAATATATTAATCGCAGTGTAAGGTTATTAAAAAATATTCACAGAAGTATGTCCATGCTGTCGCAGTAGAATACCATCTTTTGTTTATCATTATTTATAATCGAATATTTATATAGGGGGATAAATTGTAATTATATTAACGTAGTCTTCAACTTCAAGAGAATACCACTGTTATAAATTCCAGACCAGGCTTTCAACAGTTCCAAGGGCCTTAAAACGGTCAACGTGATGGAACATCGTGAGAGAACAGCCACGCTGGGCATGGTAGGCCTATGCATTGTCACAGCAATGTCCTTCATGTCGAACACAGCCACAAGACTTAATAGATGATCAACCAGATAAGGTTTTCAGTCGGTACAACAAAATATATTCACAAACACATCCATTAAGATTACCAAATTAATGTTACGGTAACCTTGCCACAAGGCCAAAATCACCTCTAAGCTACGGATTCAAACTCCTGAATAACTAGTCAATACTACTGTTGACTTGATTAACAAATTTTAAAACAAAGTATTTATTTTAATGTGTGATCTAAATCAATCTCAATCAAACATAATTAGGTATCCAAATCAAAGATGAATACTATATAAATGTGTTAATTAATAAACTACTAAACTTATACTACCTGTGGGGTGTGTGCAGCGACGAGGGCTTGCGTCCAAGAATACTCTAAAGATCAGAAAACCTTACACAACAGTCCTGGCAAGTAATAAGATATTCAGCATAAAACTGCCAATTTCCAATAGTGGGACGTGTTCACGGACGACTTGTCCTTCCTAAAGAAAACCAGCTCCTAATGACTCCCGAAAAAAAAAAGCCCTAGGAGGTCGACTAAATATAAATCCAAAAAGTGCTGTAGCTTGTTTTCCTTGGATAACTCAGAGGCACGGAATACAAAACCGAAGATGGCTACACCAGCGAGACGAAACTAATGGAGCTAGACTACTATGGACAATGTCCAATACGGAAGATATATTTGAATGCGATACTGTCGCTGTGTCAACTTGAAGCAACTAGGCATCACTTTATACTGAGTAATGATGTATGCTACCTCGGCCTACTCTCTCACCAGGGCTTGATATATCCTCTCAAACAATAATAGAAGGATATAGTCCATCTATTATGAGGCATGTGCTAAAATATGTCCATCACATCATGAGTCTAGAATCACCTCAAGTTCCCCTAGTTTCAGGTACATCCTGTATGAATTTGGTTCTCTAGCAGCTAACCGCCTGAATTTTTTGTAATTATGCAGCAGTGCGCCAAGGTCAGGTACATTCCAGCACAATCCATCAGTTGAGCACTTACCTAATGCTTTTAATTCGCACACCATCACTAAGGGTTCTAGACATCTCCAGTTTTCTGTTTTTATACACACACCAGTAGGCACCACCACCAGTATATTTACATATTATATGACTGAGACTTAATTTATAATATTTTATGTGCTATGTAATAATGTTTAAAACTCATTCAAAATGAAATCAATACTTGCTAATTCTTGGGGCCTGTGTAACCATCGTTCGTTAGTTAGTGCACGTCAAAATCACAGTGGAATATCCGTCTTTAGCCAGTGATAGTTTCATCATCCAGGTGATCAGGCCTGGGATTCCTCTTGGGGACTTGTAGACCACAGTCATTATTGATGTTGGCTAATGGTTTGTGGCTCTCCACAAACGCAGTTTGGTGAAAGTTCTGCTCCGATTTGTGAAGGGAAGTTCTTTGTGCGACCAACGCCAGTGGCGTTGTTTGAGGTTGAACCATGCTTTCCTATCAAAAGGTCAAAGGCCTTTTTGGGCTTGCTAGATGGGCTGTCCACCAAAAAAATGCTTGAGGTTCAGAAGTAGAGATGACCATTGCTCGATAACTAAAAATTTACACATTGCCGTCGAAACCAAAACAAACCCAACTTATTCATCCATCCTATACCGTTAAACATTATGCATAGTCGAGTATAAATACATTGCCATGATGGAAAAAAAAAGGCTCGTGCTCAACAAAGGTACGATGCGATATGCACAATACCAAATTGCTTAAGGTACGGATTTTTTGAATATTTTTGCAAGTTTAAGAGAGGCAAATTTGGGTCTCTCTCCGTACTTATGCTGAATATTCTTTGAGAACTTGGTTGTACAAAATACCCGAGTTATTTTCATAACTCAAGTCTGATCTCAAGTAAAACAACTTCTTGGTGTCCTCTCTATTATAGTCGGGCCGACCTTCATCCAGGAAATTTGTGTACACTAAATCTACTCAAAGTCAAATGAACTCGCACTTGTGTTTGATCTCAGTCCCTGGTAAGCCATTGGTAGATATGGAACATGATCACAATTTCTTTTCGCCCGAAGAACACCACTACAACCGGTTAATAGGTGCACACATTAAACCAATAGCATTGCAGTACGAAAGGACGACAAGCGCGGCATCAGAATGGATTGTCCAAAGAACTTGACAAAAAGATACAAATGTTACCCAAACTGACTACAGTTCCACTGACATAAAAAATCCAAGCCCAACACGAGATTCCCCATGTGTCTGACTCCTACTAGGCAAGCTTTGGTCTAGGAATGCAAATAAAACGCCCCGACTAGTAGAGAAAATCAGAGCCGACATTAAAACACGCGCTCGCGATAGAATAACCATCAATCAATGAATTGATGGTAACACAGCCAGACGCGAGTTGGGTAATCCCAACTCAAGCGGTAAAGTACATCAAAACACTAACCAAAAGACAAAAAAAGCCAACCATATAATAAGAATAAGAATATATACAGTTTTAAAAGATAAAATTGGGTGGGAGGCTGTCAGACAGGGAGAAAGGTCTAGTGAGGCTAACAGATAGCAACAGACTAACCAGAGACCGATTACTAGAATTTTGATATTGAGGCATTCAACCCATTGGGGCTCGTGTCTGCAGTTCCACAAAGGGCCATAACTTACAAAGCAAAGCGTTGTTTTTGGACAGATCTTAAAAAAAGATTTTGGGGGGGGGGGGCTCTTAGCAAATATACAAATTAAAATGGTTTTTCAATCTGGTTTTTTTTTTTTTTTTTTTTTTTTTTTAAGATCATTTTAAGATTCGAGCGCATATTGACTTTTGAGGAGCCTATGTATTTTGGTGCAATGTAATGATACATTACATTACTAACACTTCTTTCGTGTTAAAACACATGAGTTACCGCAAACAAAATTGTTTTCTATCAGAATACTTACTTTAGAGATTGTTAGTGATTTCGGACATGGAAGCAACCATATGGATTTTTCAAAAAATGACAATGACACCCAAAATTTGCACACCCTTCAAAACTCATTGGCTTAGGTCCTTAATAAACTTAAAACTATATCGATAGAAAAAGTCTTACTCCATTCCATCCTTCAGGCTGTGTGCGCAAACGTCCACCTAGTGGGAGAATGTGAAGGTTCAGCTCATATTTCTTTATCTTAACAATCATTTCTTTGTTTGAATTATATATCAAATTAAGGCTAATTAGTTGTTCTTTTTGAGACCATGAATATTGTTGTGGAACTTTAATTAAAGAAATTTTAATTAAAGAAATTATAATTAAATCATTAATTAACGAGCCCGGATTAAGTATACAATGGGACACGATAAACCTACAATATGAGAAAAAAATGTTTATTCAACTCATGTTTCTTGATACCATTCAATAAGATAACTTAAAACTAATTAATTACACTTCAATGCCTAACATAGGCCTAACATTTTAATAACGCTTATTAACTATTTAATTAGACAAGCTGGGATGCAAGGAAATGGGACACAGTACCTTGCAATTTTATAGGTGAAAATAGGGTCTGTTTTTTACTCGGTAAAAGACACTCAAAACTGTCCAATTAGATTTAAATATTCCTTTAGATTACCAAAATGAATGTTCTTGATTCTTAATTAATCAAATAAAGAACCAGGGTGGAGGAGGAATGAGAGCAAGCTGCTAGATCGAGATAAGACATGTAAGCGCCCTACCGTACTGCAAATTAGGTTAGTTTGAGTCATGATTATCAGAAAAATAAATTCAATCATGAAATTTTTATTTTTAAAGAGTGGTTAGATTATACTTGTTATTATACTCTTCAATCCATATGACTGGTTGATGCTATAACATGCGAGGTGCCAATTTGAGCACCCAACACTGTAAATTCGTACCCGTCATAAAAATAATTTTCTTAAGGGTTATAACCTTAATAAATGTTCTTTAAGCAATCTTTAGGACTTTATGCAATATATGCATAATTTTGATGCCAATTTTGTTACCTGTTGCTCTCAAAATCATAAAAATAGTTCTACTAGTGGTATCCCTGTCAAACTAATTTTGTTAGATGGGCAAATACCTCTAGTTTACACAAATGTGCTTGATTTTAAATAAGGTGCTTTGGGTATGATGTGAGACTACTTTGAAGAGATACCACTTTTTGTCTACTTTTTCATGAGTATTTTGATCAATAACTGCTTAAAGAGACATGAAGAGATTTCAAGGAAGAAGCGCCCCCAATTTTTCTCGAACCCCGGTTTTTTACATATTTGGAATGCTTACCATTGTATTAGATCACACCTGAAGTGAATAAGCCGAATACGCCGACTTTATGTAATAAGATGACGATTTAGTAGTTTCTGTCGTGCACGACAGAAAGTCGAAGCATGGTTTTCTATGGGGAACGATTACGATAGCAGGCAAGTTCAAAACAAGGTTTGCGGTTTTCTTTTGCACCTGTTTGTCTAATAAACCTTCCAAACGTTCTCGGTAGGTGGTCTACAACCGATCCAGTGAAATTTGAGAGAAATTCGTATCCTAAATAAAATCTCCTCCTGTCACTTTAAGACCAAGCCCTACTGCAATTTTGATAGCATATTTGGAAAGATTGGACAATTTCCTTTCAGAAAATGTTTACTTTTCATATGCTAGCAATGTATAAGCTCAAAATTATGCATGATACTCAAAATTTGCAGACGAAACGCAAACAGGCCCCACTTCAAGACGTATGGCCATATGTTGCATGACAAAAGTCGGGTGTGGTAGCATTTCGGAAATAGGCCCTAAATTAAAGCAGCACTGGCACATTTTCACAAAATATGGAATTTCTTCAATTTGATCACAAATGATAGTCTAGGCCATCAGAAGAATAGAGATATATTTTACATATAAAATTAACATACCCAAAAACAGGGACATTAATAAGAGGCTAAAGACATCCAGGTAATTTGTAGGCCAACTTTAAGTTTGCCGTAACTTTAATCAACAAATATGTCTATTACGAATATGTCTATTACTTGTTGATATTAAAACCACAAAGGTCACAGACCGGTCAAACAGGGTTCATGCCATGGGAATCAGACTCCGGCGTGTGTTTACCAAGAGAAGATATCAGTAGCTTCCCACAATGCATTGCTTCCAGTGGAGGTTTTTATGCAGGTGGTCATGTGAATCGTTAGAGATGAAACATTTTTAAAAGGCAAGTTTGTGATCAATACTGTTAATTTAGCCATGCTTCATCTCTAACGATTCACACCAGTACCTGTACAAAACCTCCATTGGAAGCAATGCATTGTGGGAAGCTACTGATATCTTCTCTTCTGTTTACCCATAAGGGCACTGATTTAGTCTTAAACATTTCAGGCGAGGGCTAATGTACATAAAAGCTTTTCGCAAAAATATCAATTTTGAAAAATCGTGAGGGCGCACTATTTTTCAAATGTGCCAGTGTCTCTTTAAAAAGTTATACCGAAATATAAGCATATACAAATCACCTTTTGTTTTCATTTTAAGTTATTGTAGACAAATAAAAGGTAGGGAATCTAATGGGTGTCTATATAAAATCACTACACATCAAATAAATATGGATAACTTGATATCTCTTGTTGCACCTTTAAGGCACAAGAAATATTTCTTTTTGATGGCATGAATAAAAGCATCTCCAAATGTGGTAAACCATGTTAATTAACACACACCATCCTATGACCCGATTTAGAACACATTTTGGCATTTACTTTCCAAACGCCTGAACCGAATCTCCCATCCTATACTTTCTTCACTTTGTTAAAACCGATACTTTTGTGTATCTGTCATCTGCTGGAGTCTCAAACTGATATTGGCATCCAATTTCACCCAAACATGGAGGTCTCTAGCTGTCTCTGCATCATATTACAGCATTCTTGTCTACGGATTTCACAATGATTGTCATAGCGTGTACACATTGTATGTAGGGGTCACAAGATGTAGTTGAGACTAATACTTCAATTAGCCCAGGGCAATTTTGGGTCAATTCAGTCTATTAGCACACGGCAACCAAAACAAGCAAATGTCATGGTGGCCAACACTGGAAATTCTCAATTTCGGACCATAAATGAGCAACAAGAAAGCAGCCAAGACAATGCTGCAATACTGAGACTAGCATCGCGATCTTTAAACATTATTTAGAGCCCTAGTTAAAAGGAAAGAATACTGACTTTGACGAGTTGGCTTGCTGATTTGGAAGGCAAGTCTTATTCCGTCTTTACCAGTTCATGAGTTACTTTTTATATTCAAATCAGATTCTCAACGAATAATGATAAAATTGAATGGATTCTTTTGCACAACACACAAAGCTATTGGTCTCACTATGAGTTTTAAAAATATGGTGCTTGCCTCTACCTCGCACAATATTTTTTAAAACTCATAACTCTACCAATATCTTTGTGTATCATACTCAGTCCATCCAATTTTATATCAAAATTTGTAATTTGATGCTTTTGGTGATATGCTTTCATGTGAGGGATAAGAAAACAAGAAAAATCAGACCATCACCTTTAATATTTTGTGAAATATTGTGCAAATACTCTTTATTGCAAGAATCCTATAATACTTTCAAATACTCCCAGTTTACCAGTTACTGTTACTGACAACACTGACCTCCAGTAATATGAGATGACAAAACTTTGCTATGCCCTTAATACAAAAAAATACAATGTTCACTGAATGCAGGTGTTGTGTTCAGTCATGGTTTGTGAATTGGGTCAAAGGTCACATGAGGCACCAAAGGTCACATGAGGCACCAAAGGTCACATGAGGTCACATGGTCATCAACACGTGTGACACTACCCAAGGACCATGGTATCCAAGTGTCATGAAAATTGAGCAACATGTGGCAACACAAAGTAATTTGAGAAATCTGACCATTTTTGGGCCATGGTCTCTAATGACCTGTAGATGACCTTTAACCCTACTCTTGAGGGGTTAACTTGTGGAGCACTACTCAAAGACCATTGCAAGATGAAAGAGTGTGTGAGTGTGAGTGTGTGTGTGTGTGTGGTGTGTGTGTGTGTGTGTGGGTGTGTGTGTGTGTGTGTGTGTGTGTAAACAGTGAGCAATGTTTAGGGTTAACATTTGGGTCAACATTTTTACCACAGACACGCACACATACTACCAAAGCAATCCCTATTACAGACAACACAAAAATGGTTTGTCCACAGATTCTGAGGAGTGCAAAAGTTTGGTTAACACAAAACATACTGAAAACATTTCTTGAAAATAATTCAATTGAAATATCTTTAAAATGTTTTTTGATGTTAAGCTTTAATATTTGGTAAATTTTTTTTAATTATTATTATTATTAAAAAAAGAGAGATGTGACACCACCAAAAAAGGTCACTCTGCCATTATTTCAAACATTTCATAATTGTTTTAATTACATTGTTTTGTTAACTGGGATTGCTATACTTTATTTCATTTTAAAGGTGCAACGAGAGATTTCAAATCATCCATATTTTCTGTGATATGTAGTGATTTCATATAGATTAGACATGCAAAAGATTCTGTTCCTTTTATTTGGTTACAGAAATAACTTAAAATGAAAACAAAAGGCGATTTGTATATGCTTATATTTCAATAGAAAACAAAGGCTGAATTTTGTATTTGCTCCCATATGAAATTAGAAATTTCACAATTTTTGTACCAAAGAAATAGTTCTCAGCTTAATCCTCACAGATGGGGATATTTTTTATATAAAGCTTTACATCAGTGCCAAAATCAGAATTTTCACATTTTTCGGGATACCTGTTATTTGAAATCTCTTGTGGCACCTTTAAGTTGACAGTGATGTCACAATATGTGAGTGTGTCCACATCTTTGCAAGCACTGTTTTTATTTCTCTAACTCTGCACAGTGATATCATAGTTCAGACTCGGACGTTTCATGCATGTCTGCCCATACCCTTTTTTTGCATGTGTGCAATTAGGCCAACGATTTGAACCAATGTCTGCATTTTAAATGTGCTATCACCAAATTACACACTTGCATCACTGCAGAGGATGCAAAATGAAGTTAAGATTATACATACATATCCCTTACATCCCTAGAGGAAAATGACTACCAACCTGACGATCACTACAAAAAAGGGAGGTAGCGTTATTTGTGTTGTTAGATCTAGGAGTACTTTCACCCTAAACACAAGGCAGGGGTCTGCTCTGTGATTTTTGGAAAGTGGCAAAAATGGGATTAAAGGGATATAATGATGTGACTCCAAGCACAATGCTGTTTCAGGGCTACACAACCCAAAAGTACCTCAAAGTTGTAACTTGCAAATCAACCCTGACCTTTTGTGTGACCAACTATGAAGGAAACTGGGGTCAATGGTCACATATAGGTCACACATATGAGCCTTGATCAAGTGGTTCTTGTGAGCAGGTATGAAGATAATACATCACTGCATGGAACAATGTGAGCAATATGGAACCAACCTAACCAAAAGGAACATGGGCATATGGATACACATGAGAAATCTGAAAACTGGGGTCAAAGGTCATATTGGGTTCATTAGAGGTCACCCATATTAGCCTCGGTTACGGCGGTGCAGAAAGTATTTACCCGCGGTGTAGTCTGTGTCAGACTGCAAAAGTTATTATCTAAATTGGTACTGAGTGAGAGACTAACATTATCAGTCACCACATATCACAATAATCTCAAATATCTCAGAAAAACGAAGGGGTTCTATGGATATTTTTGCATCAGAGTGTCAAATTTTGTTCTCTTATGAGAACATCCCTCAACTGGGTCTGAACCTATAGAACCTTTTGAGAAAATTGAACATTTCTTTCGGTAGTTCTTTACACACAATCCTATGGGCCATGACGAGCACCAAACTTTTTCCCACAGTGCTATGTCACTAGGCTAGCTAATTTAATATGCACGCTCGTACTTTCCGCACTGCCGTAAGCCTCGGTTAAGTGGTTCTTGTGAGCAAATATAAAGTTAGTAGGGCAATGCATGTAAGGATGAGCAGTAAGCAGCCAACCAAACCAAAAGCACCACCGACATACACACGGAGGGAATCTGCTATCACAAAATCCCCCATGGCTTTGGATGCCAGGGGGATAAAAATTAATGCAGTAAGTAACAATGGTGTCAATTTGAAATGGAACAGAACACACCTAACCCACTGTACTGCGCTGAAGAAAACATGATTTCAGTTCATATACCACTGTTGATAATCCCACATCTAAGCCAAATTTGCATTCCAGCTTACAGTAAACATCCCCACTGAAGCAAAAAGGAAGTTCTGTAACATTCAGCAAACAGCCACATTATAATTTATGAAGATCTTCTGATTATATTTGACATAAGATATATAAGCAGTCTCTGGGTGCTACAGCTATAGTACTAAATTTTGTAGTGTTTGTATATTTAAATTCATGTGCTCTTAACCTCTTTCCCTTGCAATTTCAGGCTGAAAACTAGCGAGTTTGGTGTGGTAACATCAGCGACAATAATCTCCTGGCCATCTGTCAAACCAAGTTCTGAAGTAAAACCAAAATGTTTTAAGTTAAAAAGTAAGTGTAAGAGGGAGTTTTTGGGCATAAGTACTTAGGTGTTAAAGGGGAGTTTAAAAGTGCAATGATTCACAGGTGTTTTGCCGCAGGTAGAAAAATGTTTTTTTTTCCACTTGGCAAAAATGCCTTTTGTAGTTTTTGCCCCCTGTGGCAGGAGATATTGCATTTAAAAAACCATGATATTGAGGACATGACCAAAAGGCCAGTAAGACCTGAGGCGATCATGCCCTAAAACACAGAGTTTCAATTACCAGAACAAACACATCAAACACAATCCTGCACCAAAACAACAAATGCATATGACCTGCTCTGAAAACAAATCATTTGTAATTGAAAATTGAACTTGATTTCAATTGGTTTCTGAAGTGTTTCGTATATTACATTGTTTTATATCATTGTCCACAGAATTTCAAAAAGTTGGTCCAAAATTTCTTGTAGCAATATATACTGAACACTTTATGCTTATTCATGTCAAATCATTAATATATGCCATGGTGTTAATCTCATAATGCATTACAAACTTTTACTTAACCTCATGGACATATTCCATGTATATTTTTGTCTCATCTGTAACATTTTCCACTTTCCAGGAAGTATAATGTTAATTATTTGGTTGAAAAATGTTTGATAGAAAAAAAAATACATCGGTCCTCGGACCGCTTGTGTCGCCTGCCGTCGCGATTTGTGAATGATAGGCCTAACACGACCTTTGACCTTGATGTGACCTTTGACCTTGATATGTGACCTTTGACCTCATAAACAAATGAGGGTTTGCATGTAAACTCCATAAACCAAGTTTGATTCCAATTGATCTTCAACTTTTCAAATGAGGCCAATTTTACATTTTCAGCCTATTTTACAACTTGATCTCACATGACCTTTGACCTTGGTATGTGACCTTTGACCTCATCAACAAATGAGGAATCCCATGTTGCAGCTAAGATTCAAGTTTGGTTCCAATTGAACTTCAACTTTTCAAATAAGGGCAATTTTACATGTTCAGCCTATTTTACAACTTCACCTTACATGACCTTTGACCTTGATATGTGACCTTTGACCTCATAAACAAATGAGGGTTTGCATACAAACTCCATAAACCAAGTTTGATTCCATTTGAACTTCAACTTTTCAAATGAGGTCAATTTTACATTTTCAGCCTATTTTACAACTTGATCTCACATGACCTTTGACCTTGGTATGTGACCTTTGACCTTGGTATGTGACCTTTGACCCTGGTATGTGACCTTTGACCTTGGTATGCGACATTGACCTTGGTATGCGACCTTTGACCTCATCAACAAATGGGGGATGCCAAGTTGCACCTGTGACCCAAGTTTGATATAAAATTGGACCGATTAAGCCCAAATTAATTGGTCGAGCTATGAGTTGCAAAAATATTGGGCGAGACACAGTCGAGCCCAATATTTAAAACTCATAGCGAGACCAATTAATATTGGGCGTAAATCATACAATTTTATCATTATCATGTTTTGGATCCGATATTTTCACACACTTGGACTCCTCAAAACATGATAATGGTTTAAATCCATCAAAGTATGTGGATATTACAGGCAAATGTTAACCCTTTTTCACAACAGACATCAACTACAACAACAACAACAGACATCAACAACAACAGTGGACAAAGTGAGTGATCCCTATGTGTCTTCCTGCCTTAGGGCAGGCGACACAAAAAATTGTCTTCCTGCCTTAGGGCAGGCGACACAAAAAATTATCAAATTCACTATGTGTATATTTCTTTTTCCTTTAATTTTCCACTTCAAAGAGAAATAAGGTAATGCACTTGACTGAAAAGGGTGAAATAAGATTCAAAATGTGAATCAAAAGTCTAGCGTGATGCAGGAACCTGACTTCTGGGAGTATAAAAGATCCACATCCAGAAGTCCAAACTAGCCCACTTTGACATCCAGAAGTCCAAACTAGCCCACTTTGACATTTTGAGTCTTCAATTTTGGACCACATACTACAACTTTATGTTTCTCAGCAGAATTAACCCGATGATGACAGTTGACACCAAGGACACTTAGCTGAGGTGGCCATAAACTTTGCACAGATACCCTCTACCACCATACTAAATTTCAGATTGATGCAAGCTCAAATAATAATTGGCAATCACGCTGGGAGCATCTGTGTGGTGGATATGTGCACGTTATAAATGGACATTATATTTATGAGTATGTTATGCTAGTAGAAATGTAGCTTTTTACCTGTGAGTTTCCTGGGTAGATTTTCCTTTGTTCTCTTCCTGATAGCTTCTACATTTTGCATATACAGTGTCTTGCTTTTGCCATTGACTGTTGTCATGATGCCAGGGGCTTGCATTTGTCTGCAGATGTAGAAATCAATGGTTTGCTTATTATCAAAATTTATACAAGAAGAATGTTTCGGCAACATGTATTAGGGGTTGTGGGCTGTAGGGCAATTGCACCAGGGGTGTGGTTGAACTAAAGTGAAAATATAGCTAGTAAACTTGCGTCATCCCCCTTGCAAGAAGGCAGTATGGAACATGACCTCAGATGACCTTTGACCTTGGTCCATGACCTTTGACATCAGTCCCATATGATGAAAGAACCCCTATTGCACCTTAATCCCAAATCTGGTTTAAATCGGAGTCCAACTTTTCAAAGACCTGAAAAACGAAAACCTAACCAAACTTTAACACACACACACACACGATACGGACACCAAACTGGAACACACACACACACATACATACGGACATACACGTCCCCAAAGCCAGGGGATAAAAATTTGTGAATAAAAGTCAGGGATCAGTGAGAGCCAGGGCCACATCAGTGCCATCAGTAGAAGTTCCTAAAGAAAGGTCCATTTCAGCAAAAGGGTATCTTATTGATATCATGGGTTAATAAAACAAACCTTAGTAAATTTTACATCCCAACCAAGAAAAAAAAATCAAAAAACGTAATTGATATCAAGCAAAAGGTTTGAACTTACAAGGATGCACTTTCTTTAAGATGATCCACAAAATTCTGTAATGTTGCATCTTCTGCTAATGTGATTACCTGAGGAACTTGACTACATGCTAAACAATCCTCCTGGAAGGGGGAACAAAACAATTAATAATAGTGTGTAAATGGCTCCTTTTCAATACCAGTATTCCAGTAATTTTAAAATTCTTATAGAACATGTGTGGTCCAGTGGATAGAGCACTCGTCCCAAATGCCAAAAATTGTGAGCTCTAGCCTGTTATGACCAACATGTTGTGCCTTTGAGTAAGACACTTTACCTCATTTACTCTTCCCTACCCAGATGTACAAATGGGTATCATGCTTTGAGGTGTCTGATATGCGATAACATCGGATCCAAAATGATAATGATAAAATTGGATGATTTGCACTCAATATTTATTGATCTCGCTATGAGTTTTAAAATATTGGGCTTGACTGCGTCTCGCTCAATATTTTTGCAACTCATAGCTCGACCAATAAATTTGGGCTGAATCAATCAAATTTTATTACAATGTTTGGACGGTAACAGACTCGCTGTGGAGGGGATGTAGTGATACCTACAACATATGGTGGAGTCTGACATGTCTCCTTTA
Source organism: Ophioderma brevispina (assembly GCA_023653785.1). Classification (NCBI taxonomy): domain Eukaryota; kingdom Metazoa; phylum Echinodermata; class Ophiuroidea; order Amphilepidida; family Ophiodermatidae; genus Ophioderma; species Ophioderma brevispina. The sequence goes on from JAMKCH010025185.1 coordinate 33,004, forward strand.
CCTCCACACTTTTTTTAAACATGCCGACATCAAAGGATTTCATGTTATACCACAGCCGAAAGACAATCAGCCACAACTGTTGATAGCAACATAGTGTTAAAGAGTCACTGGCACATTTGAAAAATAGTGCACCCTCAACATTTTTCAAAATTGATATTTTTGCATTGTTGTAAAGCTTTTATATACAGTAGCCCTCACCTGAAATGTTTAAGACCGAATCGGCGCCCTTATGGGTAAACAGAACGATTTTTATAATTAATGTCGCCGGCGACCTTTATTCAGCAGACGACGGAAATGGTGTTTAACACATGAAAACACATGCCAGAGCCTGGTTCCCATGGCATGAACCTTGTTTGACCGGTCTGTGACCTTTGTGGTTTTAATATCAATGAGTATGAGCCTATGATATTCATGTAATAGACATATTTGTTGATTAAAGTTACGGCAAACTTAAAAGTTGGCCTACAAATTACCTGGATGTCTTAAGCCTCTTATTGTCGTCCTATCTGTTTTTGGGTATGTTATTTTATGTGTAAAATATATCTCTATTCTTCCAATGGCCTAGACTATCATTTGCGATCAAATTAAAGAAATTTCATATTTTGTGAAAATGTACCAGTGCCGCTTTAATTCAAGCTGTAAGTGGTCACTCTAAAGTAATCATCTAGAGCCATGTCTTTCTTGAACAGATTGACTTGTACCTGGGGCTGGGACACTTGTGCAAAATAACTCATCATTCAAATCATTCAAGGTTTTACTAATTTGTGAAGTGTTGGTGCATGGAACTACCTTGACAAAGTACCAACACTGGTGAGTACTAGTTTTTCCAAATGACCTCTTCACTTCATTGCTTGCACGAACAGTTAGGAGGTTATGTTATTTGAGATAAAGGTTGAACAAAGACGAGGTACATTAGGCTTGTGGCAATTAAGGAAGGAGCCACTTACACTTCACTTAGGATTGATGGTTATGGCCATGGGTTATATTAATTTATTATATTTAGTGAAAAAAACACATTCTCTGACAAATTACCTATCAAGTTTAAAGATCCTATGTCACTTATCTCTTATTGAATGCCAATATCTTCGAAAGTTATGAACATTTTTAGGCAATACATCTGACATGATATGAGTTTTTTTTATGTGACATCAATGACTATCTACAAAGGTTGGGAATGGCCTATGAACATCAGAAGACTTGACACAAGCCAAAAACTATATGCTTGAAATGTTCAATGGCCTTCTTGTGCTATATGATATGTGGTGGGATTTTTAAAACCACAGATCCTCAAAAAAACATGGTACATAAATTCTAGGGATGCAAACTTAGTTCTCCCAATAATGATCATCCAGAAGATTCAATCACTCAAAAAAAAAAATCAAACACTTTCAAGCTGCAGAGCATGTCAAGATCACCAGACGTTTGGACCAGATCTAGCCGTCCATTATATCTATGATTCACCAGAGTCTAAATATTACCTTTTTCTCTGCTTCAAATGTGTATGTGTACAATCCATCTGTATCATTGAACACCATGTAATTATTAAGTGGGTTACAGCAACTGCAAAAAAATAGAGTGTACTTTAATGTGTTAAAGCAGCTCTCAGAAGCAAGTAGATTGTTACACATACCTTAACTTGTACTTGCTCTACCCAAATCAAGCAATATGCTGACACTTGTTGAATGTGGTTGCAATAGGCAAACTGATGGGAAGAATCATTACCATGCAGTTACGTGTTACCTGACAGCATGACGAAAATATGCAAAATTACCATATTATCATATATTACGAATATGTGGATTTGATGGGAAACAGTGTAAAGTGGTAAATTTAGGCTTGGAGATTCATTATAACAGTTTTTAAATTGATTTATGTTACTAAACTTAAATAATAATAGAGAATTACTATTAATTCAACCAAATGAATGACAAATAAACTAGCATAATTATGATATGCAACTAACATTAGATAAATAGTGCTGTGGTAGAACTATATCCTGCAATTTGAAGATAATGATTAATGCATCCAAGAGTTGAGAAGAATCAATAGAAGTGTACACAATACACCCCTCATCACACACATGCGCATACACACAGCCCACACCCACATGGCCAAAACACAGAGATAAAAAAACAGAGGTTATTTCATAGTTCCCCTCCCAAAACATTTTATTCATTTCAATTAGCTATGGAGATGACGATATTAAAACAGTTTTCTTTTTCTGGGTGCTTGCAAAATCTTGCATGAGTTTGACAAGTTGACATGTGCAGTATATCACACACAAAAAATGACTGAAATCTTGTGTCCTTTTGGTTAAACTCACATTTTACACAGATGTTGTATAAGTGCTTCTGCAAAGGAGTGCCCCCTTTTGAACTGACTGCAAAAAATGACTAGACCAACTATTTACACCCCACACATGTAAAAGGCTACTCCAGAGACCTCGGCGCTTATCTATTTATTCAACTTGCAGTTAAGGTAGTAGTAGTAGTAAATCCAAGTTTTAAATCCGGTTTGTCCCCGTAAACGGGTGGCTGGATTCACCTCACATTCGCGGCAACCGCCCTTAATCCTTCCATTTCACCCAATGCAACAGCATCCTCCATCGCAACCACCCTCCTACTCTCCTCCTACTTGCTTCTTCATGTCTTCTTTGGACGCCCCTCCTCCTCAAACTCCCACCTCGAACTCAAAGGCCCTTCTTAAGGTATGCTCGTCATCCTGCCTCAACACATGCAAATACCAACGTACACTATTCGCCTGCGCCAACCGGTCCATCGCCTCTTCCAAACCCAACATCTGCATCAAGTCCTCAGTCTTCATCCTGTCCATCAACTTCACCCCACACATCGCTCTTATTATTGCTCTCTCTGTCCTCCTCAGAATCCCCATCTCATTTTCGGTCAGACACCACGTCTCGCTCCCATACAGCATCACTGATCTCACACAAATCTTATACACCATTCCTTTCATCTTCAAAGGATATCTTTTCCCTTGCAACAACTCCCCACATTCCCTAAACTTCACCCACCCATACCTCACTCTAGCTGTCACAGCCACCTCGCATCCACCACCCCCACTAACCTTGTCCCCAAGGTATGTGAACTCCTTCACAGACTCCACCTCATCACACAATTTTCCTCCTGTTCCACCATCCTCCAGCTCCCTTCTCGCATCTTCTGCACATAACATCTCTTGCCAAGCTTGGGGTCACTCTCTTCATCTTTGTACATCTCCCATCAGGGCTGGAAAAAATGTAAATTTCCCGGGAAGCCAAATATGATTTCCCGCCGGGACAGCTTCCAGCATAAATGAAATTCTTCACCTCCAAATTGATTTGTAAGGGTCCGGGGGATCGGAGTTTAGAAAACCAGCTTTTCACGCGCGATTTTCGGCAATTCCGCATATTTTCTCGCACTGATAAATTGGTATTTTCCGCACCAAAATAAGCGCTGAAAATTCACCAAATCCATGTAATTACGCACCTAAATTAAAGGGTCCTGGTAGACAACCATATCCAAGTTACAGAAGTGTAAATCAATCAATCAATCGATCATGTCGATCACAACAAAAAAAGGTCGCCTTACGTATAATTCCCTCCCAGACCCTCTTTAAAATGATGCGTAACTGAATACAAATATTACCCAAGCGTGTCAATCATAATTGCATGGCCTGACACTGTCTCGCCAGTCGTATTTAGCGCTTTTGTTTCTTTCCTGGTTCAGTATTTACAATTAAGCAATTACCTTGCCCCCATGTATTAAATGGATCAAACCAAACAACAAAGTGAACATAGCTTCCATTCATATGTTAATTGCAAGTAAACAAATTAAACAATGGTAATTAAGTCAGAATTATTTTTTAAAAATCATTTCAGAAATGACTAACATAGATTTGAGATCAAAAGAAATCATGTGTTTTTATTGGTAAAATACGTCATTTAAGCTTGAAAAAACTGTACAAAAAATGGCCGACGGTGAACCCCGACGGCATTGCCCACATGGAGATATTTGACACAAAACAAATGATTTATAACTCAGTTTAGAATCTTAACTGGTATTGCAAATTTGTGATCAGAAATTACATGTGGGTGACGTGATTACCTGTGGTCATGAGCTGAAAAGTCATGAAAGATCAGTATAGTTGAAAGCTTAGACTGGCTTGGGGAATTTCCCGGACTGTTTTTTAATCATCAGTGTTTTTCCCGCGGTACAGCAGTTCAGACCAGCCGGCTGGCTGTACCGTACGGAGCTCAGCCGGCCGGCGGATAACTACAAGAAATTGGAACCTGACGCGACATTTCGGGAATTAATTTATTTATATATATAATTTTCGGACCTTAATTTTGGAGAAGAAATGACTCGTACTTCAATTTTATTATCCTTTTTATTTTCTTCTCTCTCTCATTTTCTTGTTCTTTTTCCCTCATTTCCCGCGAGGATGCAAGATTTCCCGGGAAGGATCTTCCCAAATTCCCCACTTTTTCCCGCCATGTCTCCCATGGACCCATTTCCCACACCACACTGAGTTTGCTTTTACCCTCTTCCCACACACGCCACATGGGTCTACCTTACTCACTAGCACCTCCCTCTCCACCCCACTCACCAGCACTTTTGTCTTTCCAAGGTTTACCTTGACCCTTAACTCTCAAAAGCCGCCTTCCATTTCCAAAACTTCTCCCACAGTCCATCCATTGTCTCGCACATTAAAACCAAGTCATCAGCATACAACATCTCACTCGTCAAACCTTCTTTTGTACTCTCCATCACTACATCAATCACAATTGCAAAAATCAATGGCGAAAGTACGGAACCTTGATGCACACCTACCTTCACCTCAAACTCCTTAGACAAATCAGACCCCACTCTAACTCTTGTCTTTGCTCCTTCAAACAAACTCATCACCGCTCTAACCACTACTTCTGGTATTTCTCTCTTCCTCATCGCCCACTACATCACTTTCCTCGGTACCCTATCAAATGCCTTCTCCAAGTCTACAAAACACATATACAGCTTTTTCCCTCTAGCTCGGTATTCCTCTTGCAACCTCCTCAAAATAAACACTGGATCTATTGTACCCTTCCCTGGCATAAACCCAAATTGCATCTCATCTACTTCCACTATCTTTTGAATCCTATTCTCTAGAACCCTCTCCACAATTTTCATTGCATGCTCTAACAACTAAATAAAATATATTTGCCGTAATAGAGGTTAAATATTAGGCTCAGTGGGTCAGATTGTTTTTTTTTTGTTTAGATAAATACAACATGCTACCATTTTACCATTTAAAGCTTTTCTCAATGACATAGCAAGAACTGTTATTTTACTTGTTGTAGTTTGGTTGTCTTGATTTGATGTTTTTCATCATTATTGGTAAACAATTTTTTTTAAAAAAAAAAAAAAAAAAAAGTACCCTTCCCTGGCATAAACCCAAATTGCATCTCATCTACTTCCACTATCTTTTGAATCCTATTCTCTAGAACCCTCTCCACAATTTTCATTGCATGCTCTAACAACTAAATAAAATATATTTGCCGTAATAGAGGTTAAATATTAGGCTCAGTGGGTCAGATTTGTTTTTTTTTTGTTTAGATAAATACAACATGCTACCATTTTACCATTTAACACCTCTAATGCACACAAAGGCAGCATTTTATAATACCTGCCACATGTATTGATCGAGATCTCGATCACTTGAGCACAGTAAGTGTTAAAGCTTTTCTCAATGACATAGCAAGAACTGTTATTTTACTTGTTGTAGTTTGGTTGTCTTGATTTGATGTTTTTCATCATTATTGGTAAACAATTTTTTTTAACTATTAAATGAAAATCAAGGGTCGGTCAGAGATTTTCTTTTATTCTGTGCTAAACTGCATAAAAATGTTTGAGTCACCACGTTTTTCTAGAGTCGGTTGGGTTATGGCAAATAAACATTTTTTTTGGCCTAAACTCAGTGGACAGTGGACACTTCACAGCTCCCAGTGGACAAACCCCTTTGTGTCTTCCTGCTATACCAGGTGATACACTGTCACTTCAAACTCTCCCTCACTCAGGCAGTTTCATCAGCCTAGATGTACCCTCTTACCTTGATGCTATTTTGAAAGCCTCTGTGACGCACTGTGCTGCTATGACAGCATTAGTTGATGCTACTGCTGGGATAATGTGCTTGACTACACCTGTAAGATGATAGGGTAAACAAAAGTCGTCAAATCACACACTTCTTTATTATTATATAGGTTTAAAATCATAACTACTGATCAAAATTGCATAATGATTAGACAACATATTTCAATGGGTATTGAATTTAGCTGCAAATACTAAGTTAGAAGAGCTTGAGATTTATTCCCTATTGAAATAATATTATGTTGTCCAACAGTGATGCACTTCCCAGCAATCCAAGTAATGCCAGATGTGAAACATCACATTGAAAGTCACAATTATACAGGAAAAGTTAAGTGGATCAATGATGACCTTTTGTGCATTAGAGATGTTGCAAACTTTGGAGGTGATCGGATGTTATGGACATTTATTTGCTTGATCCAACTTTGCTCAGTAATTGAATTTGGTTTCCAGTCTGAACTCATTTCATCAAGTTTGCCTGGGCACTCCACAGGTAAAATTAGGTGACATATTTCAGTATGTTATTTGTTAATTTGTTGTAGAGTACAATATATTGAATTGTGTAATTACATACTGTATAAACTAAGCATTGTTTAAAATTTGAATTCATTACCTTTTTGTTATATTTTGCTTTTTTGCTTTTCACCTTATACAAAATGTCTTATTTATGTATAAAACTTGATTTTCAAGAAACATCATGTTTCCGCAATGCAATTCATAAAATTTGCGCAGTATGCAGCTAGTAGAATAAATAATCCAAATCGGTTGTCACAATGTTGCTGTGAATTATGTTTCATTCTAGTTTGGAGACTTTCAAACTACTGTGTTGGAGGGGGTGTTTTCCATTACATACCCTGTGTTAACCTGTATGTACTCCTCCAATGCTAAACTGGTCGCTCGCTCTTGTGCTTTCTCAAATATCCACTGTATGTGAGTTGGATCATCACCATCTATTGCTACACCATGGGACAAAATTATAATGTAATGGGAGTCAAAATGTGGACATGGAAATACATCATGATTTTACAATACTGATATTAAAACAAGAAACGTGCAAATTACTTCTTTATCCTCAATAATCCCTTTAATCCATCTGCAAATGACAACTTCGATGTGAGAAAGCAACAAATAATATCAAGTTTTGTCAAGTATCGCTCCCTTTGTTTTACAAAGCACTGTCATTTATAAAGCGCAACCTGATGGTTTCAATAGACAAAACAAAGTTTACCGAACATGATGACTGTGATAAGCGTCCTAACGGGTCATCACACGCAACTGTTGGGCGCACCAATAACGCCATATTGGCCTTACGTAATGAGTGTCAGTGGCAAGCGAAGGGCGCTTGTGAATGTACGCGAGCATATAAGGATGCTTGCGCGGCATACATAGTATTTTGCCTGAATTTTCTGATATTTATTTGTAAAGGTCTATTGAATTATAACCAATGTCTTCAAATTATGACTTCATATCACCAGATTGGGGCACAAATTTTCTCTTTTCTAAAATTCAGTTTGGTAAAAAGCGCATTTTGGGTTGCCTTTACTTTCTTTTACTTTTGGATATATTGAAGTACACACATTCACAATGTTTGTTAGAGATAACAATTGTTTGGAACAACTAGGAGGAATTATAAATGAATATTTTCAAGATATACACATGTGTGATAAATCTGAACTTCCCAAAAGCTTCTATGTTGTGGGGATTCCCAAACTTGCAGGAAACCAGGAAGATATACAATATATTATGGTGAGAATGGTCAATTGTACACAGCATGTGCCACAGAGTAAACAACTGGCCATAGACTCACTGGGAAAATTTGGGGGCTACTTGAGCTCCCAGGATGAGACAGATAGACAGATAAATGTAATCAGTTGATTTTTGTAGCTCAGTAGGCAAATTACCCTTCAATTTCCTGAACTAATAAAATTTCCAGCCTGACACAGTAAATGCGTCTGTCTGCCACCTTCATTGGAAATTTTCAAACACTTGGGTTAATTGTTACACCAAAATTTAAAATGAACAAACATGTATACCTACTTCCAAATGGGTATTCCTGCGGCCAAAGTAGCACTTTAACATACTCTATGCAGTGTTCTGGTAACCTAGGTGTGTGAGCTATTGTACACATGGGAAAATTGATCTGATGAAAACAAGAAGAAAATGACTTATTGATCATATATTGTGGTAAATATTTCAGGAAATAAACATGCAAGAGGTAGCTGTAAATACCAGAATTATTTTGTTTTTCAGAACACAACAAATATTGCAAAATAAGCCTGTGTTATACTAAAGATATAGATCCATATACTTTTGGTGATAATAGATTCTAGTATGGCATGCCATGTTGTCAGTTTCAACACTAAAGGTCTGTTCCTATTTTTACTGCACTGCATTGCTGTGCAGTAAATTTAGTGCGATGTTCCATCACTTCCACTGCACCCCTAATAAATTTACTGCAAACCAGGTCATGTGTTGCAGTACGTTGCAGTAAACTTGCAAAGGATTGCACTAAATTGGCATATTGCACCCCACTGCATCTTGATGCATCTCCAGTTAAAATAATAATAACTTTGTTGCAGTATTTGCATTGCGTTGCAGCACACTGCAAGTGATTGTAGTAACGATATTTGGTAGGCTGCATTGCAGTACCGCAATGCAGTGAATTATGAACGGAATAAGGCTTTATATCATCATTACTTTTTAGAAAGCTCAGGCTCTTTATTATAGGCAACTTTGTATGCAGAGTGGTAGTGTCAACTGCTGGGAATGGTGCTAGAAAATCTGCATGGTTTAGAGTCTTCACATCCCAGTACTAAGTACATGCACCAGAGTTTCTCTGGCCCTACCATATATGACATATATCTTACCTGTGGTGGATACAACTCCAGAGTGCACTCAATACACGCTGTCATTCCTGGTAAGACAACCCTAGCATTGCCCTTGAATCCCTCCGTACCCCCATCAATCATAGGTATAATGGACGTCTGGTCTAAAATGCCATCCTCATAGTTCAGCATACTTATCTAAAAAGAAAAATATATCATGTTTCAGTGTCATCAATCAGTAAATAAGGACTGTAATTCATCATTTTTTCCTTACACAGATCTCTATGAAGGTTGGGCAATAGAGGGTGCTATGATTCTTTTAGACCTTATGTCAGGGGAGGGTGGCCAAGACATCCCAATTTTAGACTTCGCATTGGTTTAACACGTAACAGCAAAATCTTGATGAAAAATTCTAATTTTTTATAGTGTTGTCAAGGAATAGGGTATTCCAAACCGTGGAGTGAAGCTCAACTCTCCTGTAGGTTATTTCTTATTTTTTGTTTGTATGAATAACAGGCGAGGACGAGGTCCTTGTTTTGTAATTGACCTGGACCATGAGAAAGAGCTACAGGATTGACTGAATGGCACCTACACCAAGCTTCTTATGCGAGTACAAAACATATCCTGGCTGGAGCACAAGACCAAATCACAGATATTGGAGATATCCCTCCATTTTCATCTTCTGTTGCCCAATGCCCTTGCACGATTTGCCGGTCCCACCCCACTATCATCAAGTGCGATTGATCAAGTAGTCGCAGACGTCACATTTTGGAAGTTACCGTGCCAAAAGGCTGCTCCCCTTACTACATTGATGTGGATTGCTCGACTCCATCAGTCCATCCTACATCCCCAACTTAATGACAAACAGGTACATTTGGCGCTACTGGTGAACAGCAGCTCGGCGGCTGCCGTTAGATGATGATGACCGACCCATCAAAGCACCGACCTCGGTTTGTGGTGTGTGTCGGTATTGTTGTAATCTACTTTGATTATGTTTTGTTGAGTTGCTATATTGATAAAGGCTTGGCTGTCATCGTCTGCATTATATCAAGATCTCAAAATGAATTGCTTTGTTTTTGCACAAGCTATAGGCCTAGTGCTTGCAAGTCCCAACCATATCGGTTGTCAGAATTGTGCATCACTGCCTACCATCTGTCGGCACTACTGCTATTATACAATCTCTCTGGTTGGCTAAGTTACAGGACACAATATTAGATGGCCTTCTGAGTCCCAATCAAAATTATGCTTCTCATATAATCCATACCACCATTCTCACATTACCTCTACCTATCTCGATTTGCTCTTACATGATATTACCTTCCAAGAACCACTCAAAATAGTGCTTAGAGCCCAATAGATAGAGCAGGTAGTGTCCAAGGGTTAAGTTTCAGAAATTAACTACACAATTCCATATTGTCAAACAGCTATGCCATGCGGTTTCAGTTTCAACAGGAATCACTTTATTTTTTTTTATACACTGTAAGTATAAGCCAAAAATTAGTTCTTCCCTATGAACATATTGGTGTACACTCAATCATGATCTATTTAACAACTTTGTCCCTTGATATGTACTGTATTAAGATGCCTACATAAAGTGTATTTATTATTTGATCTAGTTTCAACTTGAATCATAAACAGCCACCTCAACAACCATTTATCACTAAATTATAAGGTTAATAGAAACCTCTTATATCAATAACAAAACTCACCACATACTATTCATCCATCGTCTAGCAATCTATAGAATCTAAGCCGCATATGATATGTACAAATTCTGTTCAATAAAAACAAACAAATAACTGAAGGACTTGTTCTGTATGTGATGCTTTACCATGATTTAGACATTCATTGGATGCATTTGGCGCTTGCATCGAACAAAATAAGATGAGATACTTTGTTCATCACCTAATAGGCAAAATTATCCTCTTTTTGTTTATCCCTCGCGTGAAATAATTTCATTTTACACCGTGTTTCTAGCCACAAGTGTCCGCCGCATACATCACATACTGCTCCAGCTTGTAGTGTTGCTTTACAGTTGGCGTCTGCTAGTTTATATCATTGTGGCATGTAATAGTCTTACACTTTGTGCTGAACAAATTATGCCAAAAAAAAAAAAAAATAGTTGTCTCAAAGCTGATCGAGTGGCTTGAAAAGTAATTCGGTAGCGGTATTTTTTTTTTTTTTTTTAATTTTCACCTCTTTGTGCTCGGCAATAAAATATCAATGTGCAGGCACCCACTGATCGTCAATTTTCACCCGTGCTTGTACACCCACCATGGTATCGAATTTGCAGTCATGGCAGTATTTAATAAACTCAGCGATTTCCTGTCTCAGATCCACACATGGATTTCCCCAAACAATTTCAAATTTGCATATCTTGAAACTAAGATTTTATCAGTTTTGTGAGGATCCATTTGTTTATTTGTTGCAGATTCAACTTTAACTTGAGAAAAACTGTATCCATCGTTTACTTTCCGAAGCACATTTATATACGCGACGTTGCAATTGACCTGTGACCCGCACACAGTAAATAAAGTCCGCATTGAAATACACTAAATACCTGTGTTGAATGCGGCGATTTGAACCTGAGCGGCAAGATTTTGCAAGGAATCATATATCAATGGATTGCACATCGATAAAACTTACTATGTAATTTTATGTATGGGGGTTTTCCGATTTGGTTTTGCGATATGCGACACAAAACAGCCACTTTATGACAGTTCCACCTTTCGAGCCTGCACACTTTCCCGGAAGTATTGCCATTTATTTGGTTGTGGAGTGTTTTCACTTCACACGCTGTGCCCAGTAAGTCTCGTCTCTGCACGCCACGTCCTCGTAAAAATCTCTTTCACGCGCCGAGAAGTCGCAGATTGCGTTGAATCGTGCATTTCCACAATTTCAGTTTTCACAAAAATTTGGAGTTCATGACTTTTTTTTTTTTGGAAAAAAAAAAATAAAAAAAGTTCCGCATAACTTTTTTTCATTTTTCGGCGACTTTCACGCGCGCGGCCGCTTTGGGACCAACATTTTTTTTTTTTTGGCCTTATAGGCTGTTTTTAAGGCATTAACTGCCTTAATGGTATGGTGAATAAGCAATGCTCACAATACTTCAAGTACCTTACAATGTTACATATACACATATTTGGTTTTGGTATCATTGGTGGTCAGTATGAACTATGAAATGACCCTAATAGGTGTATCAGCACTCAAGTGTTTTACACAAGCATGTATTAGTTATATTATGGTTAGTTGTTATTTAAACCAAAGTTTTAAATATGGTTTTGTCCCCCGTAAACGGGGGTGGACGATACACCTCACATTCACAGCATACTGCTGTGTGAGGATTTTATTGGCAAAAGTAATTGACCGATGCCATTCCCTACTTCATCCACAGTTTTCGGAGGTCTCCCTACCTTTGGGCACCATCCCACCATGCAAGGCAGCATGTGCTGGATTGCCGCCATTAGCTCTCTCAGAGCTGACACCTTGAGGATAGATCTTCTTTTTCATTCTACCAGGGTAACCAGCTACCCTCCGCATCATATTTCCTTAGAAAGCCGATGGGGGTGTCGGTTAGCCTCCGACAACTCAAGCCTGGGACATGTAGTACTGGTCACCAGGGTACCAGTAGAAAGCGTCATAGGACCTGACCTGACACAATGGATTGGTTGATTTTCAACAATGCCAGATAATTTGTATCTTTGTAAAGCATTATTGAAATAGGATATCTTGTTCCATAATTAGATTTGAGTGCCATCTAAAATGAGCAATAGTTCATATGCAAAATAACAAATCCCATCTTTGTTTGCTAAATTCTTTAATAACTTGTCAATGCACCAAAGGTAAGACAATACTTACGCCTATAAAATGTATCATCGTAGTCTTGAATCTTTTTTAATGTCTGTGAAATAATTTTAGGGATCTAAATTCTAACTTTACCATTTTGTCTGAAGTTGTTATCGAGTGACTACCCTGTGGATCTCAAGGATTGCCTTCAAGTGTCACCCCCTTAACGGGTGGGTGCCTAGTTGGCACCTTAGGAAGAAGCTCTTTAAAACTTTAAAAGTACTTTGGGTTTGATTTCTTGGAAGTTCCATTCCCTGTCACTTTTGCCATGCACTACAGAATGTAGGGTCATAGTTGACGACCTAACATATGTACAATCTTTGTTTTCACCAATTCTTATTCAGTCAGGTCCTGCTGTCAAAGACCACTTCTTGTGGTTTGCTTGGAGCTTATATATGCAATAGACCCCTTTATAAATTACCAATATAATCTAAACATATCTCATATCCGGGAAATTCTCACGAAACACATAGCCAATTTGAGGATGCCAAAGTTACTAGAATGAGCATACGCACTTCATATCATAGTTTTTGGGCACCACTCAATGGCAAATCATATCGTCATATTCAGAAAGCCCATATGCATATTTTATGAGACCATCGCGTATTTTTGTAAGTTCACTTCATTTTAGCGAACTTTGAAAAACAAGAACTCACGCCAATACTGTCACTCCGACCCAAATATCTCCTTTAAAGCAAATTACAGGAGCGTTTTATTGGTTTTTTTGTGTGCATTAAGAATGTAGGAATCTTTTTAGATGCATGGTTTCTTCATCGATTGGTTTCGCATAATTATTGCAGAAAATTGTCCGATCAAACAATGGAACTTGGGGAATGGCAACACTGAAGTGCTTGCACACAACAGTGCGACGCATGGCTGGTTTTACAACAATTGGACGACGCGCGAGGTGTGAAAGAAATCGATTACACATTGCTGGCCTTTTCAATAACATGGGCGTTCACCTTCTTGATTATTATAAATTCTGTGGAAATTTACCTATACTTTTCACAGCACATTTTGCAACCTTCAATCAGTATAGCAATTTTTTTTGTCTTCATTTCTATCATATGAAACTGGGCTACATTTTCTCTCTGCTTCCTACATGTGTTAGATTGGTTGTGGTTCTTATAATGTACTACCGATGTTTAAATGGATATTATTCCTTCATAAAAAGGATACGGTGTGACTTTGCATCCAGGGACCCTCTTGTTAACAAAACTCTGCAGCAACATTGGCTTTCGGTTTCCCCACATCCTTTAACCTGTAAACAAGACAATGGAAACATAAAGCAATTTAGTAAACATTTTGGTAAGGTAAAACTAAACAGTCATCAAAAACAACATTATACAACATGCCACAACTGCACTTGAGATCAGGATACACAGATCACAACTGTGAGATTTATGTTAGAGTTTAAAGTTTTAATGTTAGAGTGCCCTCTGTTGCCCAAATCTCCATAGAGATCTGCGTAAGACTAGATACATGTTTACCCGCAATGGAATTTTACCAAATTTGCACATTACCTATCTAGTGGAATAAATATATATGGTTGTCAATACTGTGTTGCTTTTTTTATTGTGTACTGTATAGTACTTGTTTTATACTGGTTTTGTCAAAATAAATGAGACTTTCAAACAGCTGTGAAATTAGAGGGCTCCTTTCAGCTCATACCACATACTTGCAGCAAGATTGTATCAGGGTGGGGAATCACACCTTGTGAAGTGCAAAAACCTCTGTACTACATGAAGTGTGTAGAAATTTTGAGTGCCTAGTTCTGTGGTTGGTTGTTGTACCATGTTAGTTTTTCTCTTTTCTTTTACATTAAGTAAAAAAACACCTTACATGAACATTTTGGGAGGGTAAGTAGGTCATTTTTAGGAGACTATACAAAATTTTTTAAAACCATTCAATAGAGTTCAAAATTTAGTCAACTTTAAAAGAGAGGAAAACACAGCACTGGCTGTATTTTTACACATAGATTATTCTGGAAATAAATATCCAGGGGAAGTAGAGTCACCCTTGGTTCTTACATCTATGGTATCAAATAGCCACCATACTAGTCCCCAGGGGCGTAGTCAGCAGAGTGCCCAGAGAGCCAGAGTCTCCCCTTGGAAAGATATTTTGAGTGGAAATTGGGAAGGAAAAGATGGACTCATGCTAAACCAGTCTTTTTTTTAACCCTTTTGCCCCAGCGATCGGTATTTTTTGTTTGCATTTACCGTGAACATGCTCCCTCAGAATGACCCACGGCTGACTACACACCTGCTAGTGCAAGTTAAGTTTATGTTTTTCCTTATAGTTCTTCGAAACTTGCATCCAAATCAATCCTACTAACCACTTATTATATTCTATTTAATCCCATTTAAATTCTTTGATATTAGCCACCCTTGCAATGAAAAAGAGGTCAGTTTCAGAGCTGGACTTAAACCCAATGAAAGTGTTGCTTTTGTTGCTTCAAGGTGCTTGTTCCGATTCATGTCCATTGTGTTCTCTACTTGATATGAGAACCTGGCACTTGCACATACGCCGCATCAAGTACCGTGGGAAACAAACTTGCAGTTTTGATGGTAGAAGCAATAATGCATATTGCAAAGCCCTATTCAATACTGTGCTAATATTGATGGTTACATACTGCTGTTTTTGGCTTATATCTTGGGAATGAAATGGATTTGAGGGCTCAAATTTCAGGATGACAATGAGAAAAATACGACTTTTCATCTGATATCAAAATCAATACTACTTCCGGGTAAATCAGGGGGGTCCCAAACACGATCGGAACACGCACCTTTAAGTGCTTTGTCATCCATAACCAGTCATGCAGAGTGGTATGTTGTATTGCTTGAATATAATAATGTAGCTTTGCAGTGCAACTTTGGAATTTAATATTCATGCAAAATGTCACTCATACAGCAATAGAGGTTGTGCCTGTTTTAATCGATTGGCTAGGAACAAAAGAATCGAATGGGTGTCCTGTACCGTAAAGCAGTCCATTCAATTTTAATTTTGCGTGCAACCCTGGGAATCACCTCGTTTGTATGCCAATAATGTGGCTCAAATAACAGCGGTTTCTAATTTGATTCTGTTGAACAAAGTTCAGATTACGGTTGATGACGTCACAGGCATAACCTCTATATCAGGGCTCTTTATTAAAATGAGGTATCAAAATGCACAGAACATAATTGGGCTTCTTTTTGCAATTTCAGTTTGAAAATTTGATACACAGGTTTCAAATGTGGGCTTTAAATAATGGAGAGCAAAATTTTTGTTTATATAAACAGGTCTTCACATGGATTAATGCTTCTTAACTGCCCTCGAATTCTGGCTTGTACATGCAAATGTAAACTAAAGGAGTTTCAATAACTACATATACCTTTGAAAGCTTACACATATATAGTCTGTGTCATCTTAAGTTGAAGGTGACGTCACTGCGACTTTTATGTTGCGCACCCATGATCGCGCGCGTTTGCTTGGAATCAGAGCATGATACGCACGCGAATCAAGGCGGCACGATCGAGACGCTAGTGGGAATGCAAATACGCATAATGACGTCACCTTCAACTTTAGATGAGACAAAGTATAGAATGCACATACTGTGATTTTTAAGAACATACCTGAACAAAAACTGCCTGTTGAGGTTGAAAGATCAATGGTATCCATATCAATGACATCAAAGTTACGGAATCCACACAGAGCCTGGAAATAACAAACGCTGTTATTTATTATTAAAGTCCTTCATTATTTTGTCTGGAACGTGCTCTGGAACCTGTTAATGTTTGTCGCCTTAGTCTCATAGTACAATATTTGATTCCGAATGTACTCACTCACCCACCCACCCACCCATTCCACCCACCCACACATCCACCCGCCCACTCCACCCACACACCCACCCACCCATCCATCCCACTCCACTCCACTCTACTCCCCTCACTCACTCACTCACTCACTCACTCACTCACTCGCTCACTCAGCATGTTCATCATACAGCCAAGGGTGATAATGAATTCATTTTAAACTGCACTTTTTATTTTTTAGCAAGTCATTAAGAATGGGTGATCTGAAGAAAAGATTTTAAATGGCAGAATTACATTCATCAATTTAATAGAAATTATTAACAAGAAAAAGAAATTGAATCTAAGCATATGAAATTTGAAAAACAGGTAGGGCTGTCGTCGATATGCCTTATGTCAACACATATGTCGCCATAAGCCATATCTTGACATGTCGCTATTAAAAACAGGATATCGACAAACTTGTATAATAAGTTTCTATTAAAAAAGGACATGGTCTACTCTAAAATGATCAATTTATTATGACTATTTTTTTCTTTCAGGATTTATTATTTAATGAATAACAAGGGCTATGAAAATATAGAACAGTAAAATATATCAGTAGTTCTGCATATCTGGGATTGAACTTAACCTGACCTATTTACATCTTTTAAGTTCATTTACCCCAAACTCAAGACTAACAGTATCCCAAAGGAGACCCTAGCTGCCTGGAGTTAACTGGGTCATGTGGGTAATGAGTTTTCAGTGTGTCCAGTCTTGGATTTATATAAAGCATAAAGTCGGTTTGATTGAATGATAAAATTGTATTGAAATTTATGTCGACATTATGTCGATGTCATGACCAAATTATATCAAAAATAACATGACGGACAGTCCTAAAAAACAGGACAGCTTATGTTATGCCTATTTTAAAATTTTGTTATTGCTTTCTTTCTACATTTTAGGGGTTTTTTTTCAACATTCTTACTTTAAAGGCACTATCAGTGATTTGCTAAATCCGAAAAATCCTCAAAAATCAGATTTTTGCATGTCTGTAACAAGTACAGGTATTCTAATATACCCTACAAATGATAGGACAAGAAGCAACCTAATAAGGACAAAAATCTGATATTTTAGCCATTAGTGTCCGCACGGACACTTATGCACTTGTCAATTTCAATCCCGGCCCTGGGGGTCCCGGGACATAGCGAGGTATATGCCGGGACATAGCCGGGCATGTACAAAAAAGTATTGCCCCGCAAGCCGGGATGTTAGCCGGGACTTGGCCGGGAATGTACGTTAGCTTGTCCCCGCCCTGCCGGGACAATCAACTAATCCGAGGATCGATATTTTCAACGTAAAATCGCCAGAAAAACATCAAAAATCAACAGGAAAATGTTTAAAAAAATTAATATTACCTGAATCACAAGAAATTACTAGAAGTTAGTCTGATTCATTTAATTCATAAAATCACCGTAGGTAGTAAAAGCTATTTGATATTTCTTGCTAAATGCCAGGAATATTGTCATTCATTGCATAAAACGCGGGCATTTTAATATGAAAATGACAATATTGAATCGCTATGGAAACAAATAAATGCTCATGAAATACATTCTGTTAGCTCAAAATACTTCTCGAACTGCCGCATGTTCTGATATAAATCATTATTAAATGTAATCGCGATTTCCGAACTTGTTTTTGGCAGTGTTATTCCCATTCAAATTTTCCATTTTATCGGGATCATTGCAGTTTTTTAAACCGCCGTGCCGGTTCAGCAAGAGTACAGCCTGTCCAGGCTCCTGACGTAATGATGTCTGTCAATTTCCCGCAAGAGCGCGTCGAGCTTGAGATCCCGGCCCCTGGGGTCTACTTAGAAACAGGTGAAATTTGAAGATTGCTCAATAAAGTATAATAAAGTATAACAAAATCTATTTTAATTGGCACATATATTTTTTTTTTTATATTTGAAATGTGACGAAAGATTTCAGTAAAATTGTAACCATTTAAATTGAGAGTGGGTTTGGTTGGCTTGGTGTTAAGATCTTGGAATGGTTATACTTTTTTGTTCAAGCGAACACCATGTTTTTCAAACACAAAATTTACAACGTGTCTTTTTAATTTTGAAAAATTTACCCAAACTCTGTTTTTTTCTCATAATTTGTTACCAGTAGTATTACAACCTTTTAATGAAAATAATGAAACTTTCCCTTTTTTCCAGCCCTAGAATTATACTTGTCCAGCTTATATCATATATTCGCCTTTTAAAAAAAATCACAACAGACTCAGCCTGAGAAGTTTTATTTATTTTATTTGAGAAAACTCACAGTACAAATAACAATTTCGGCAAAAAATATAACGAAATACTCCACCAAACAACCCATCCGCCACTGAATTTCAATGCGCGTGCGAGCTGGCAATTCCCTCTCGAAACAGGAGGTGTCGGGATACACAGTAGGTAAATCATTCAGGGTGGTCAACTCTCACGCAATGGGCGTGAGTCTCACGCATGAGGAATATAGCTCGCAATTGCGTGCCCAAGTAACTATGGGAACTGTACAAAAATCTTTGTTTCTCACGAAACTGACATGGAAAATTCAACTCAAATTTAGGAATAAGCATGAAGACTTGTTGGTTATGCTTATATAAGTGATTGTTGTGTTCAGAATTTTGTCAGAAAGATGCAAACTGTCCTCCCAAAAAACGGGGGAAGTAGTCAATACGATTTCAATGGAGCCAAAAATGGTGATTGCAGACTACAAAATATCTGTGTTTTATGCACGTTTTTTGCTTTGTTATCTGCGGCATATATGCAATCCATCATGCATTCCAACAAAGATGCTTGAGTGCAGGGTCGCAATATATTGATACCCTCTGACAGAGTACGGCATGGTGGCATATATTCAAGTTTATTTTAGCAAGTCACTATCACAGAGTAGGTCGACAAAATGACAATCACCATGACGATCTTGTTGTTTGGCTGAAGTTTCTGTTGGCAGATACGATGCAGGGTTTTAGATATTACTCTGCTATGTTTAGTGGTCGGATATCGCCGCGGATAATGTGGATTTTTTTAACAAACCAACTAAACAAGGTTTGTTTCTCAAACATAACTTCCGATGTGGTGAAATTTCGGCTCGGTTCTGACACTCCGGCGATCCAAAATGTAGTATGATTTTATATAGCTAGACCTGTTGTCGCATAGCCGGGACCGAGCCGGGATTGCACAGAGTTTTAAAGCAGTCCCCGCCCCCATTGGCTGAGAATATACAGGGATTGTCACACCGAAGCCCGGCTAGTAGGGGCCGGGACATAGCGGGGGATGTACAAAAAATGTAAGCCCGGCTACCCGGGATTTCATGCTACTTTAGCGGGGACAAAGGCGGGGGTGTCACGACAGCAAAATGTACATTCCCGGCTAAGTCCCCGCTAGTCCCGGGACCCCCAGGGCCGGGATTGAAATTGACAAGTGCATTACTACAACACGTAATTGAATGGAGATTCGTATCTTTGAACACTGCCGTTATCTTCCTTTTCTGTCAATTCTTCAGTTGGAAATAGTAACTTATGAGAATTCTACAGGTTTATCCTTCACTGCAAAGCTTTTCCTGCAAATTTCAAATATTTTGACTCTTTGGGATAAATCACTGATAGTGTCTTTAAGATTTAAATTTCTTACTTTAAATTGGAATTTTTACCCGAAAGTTTCTTATCCATAAATCCAAGATTCTTGCTAATTTTTGGGGTGGACATTTCGACCATAGGCATTTATTAGCAAAAAACTTGAATAACATATTATTTAAAGGTGCATTCCAACACCTTCTGTTTTATTCATTGTTCATCCTTGAAGAAAGCTTACTCACAACTTTTTAGTTGATCCCAACCTTGCGATTTTGTGTTATGAGCAAATGCTTGTTTCCACAGTCCAATAGGCCACAATGCTATAATTTCTGTCCATTTACGGACAGAAAATACAAAATTGCGAATTTCTTACATATACGACCAAATATGCACCCGTTTAAGAATAGGTATAGCGGAGCGGCCGAGCCTTGAAAAGTCCTCTAGTTTTCGAGTTACCCCTCCCCACCGTACAACAAAACACAACCACCTTTATTTGAAGGATAAATATATATGATTTAAGAAAATGATGGTTGTGGTTGAAATATTTGGTGGCAGGGATGATTTCTATGCCGAAAAATGAAATTTGGGCTGCAAGTTAAGCGAAATTATTATTTTTTATATTTTTTAAGGTAAAAATATTACAATCTTATTTTTATGGTATCCTTTTTGTTATTGATATAGGTTTTATACATTGCATAAAAAAAAAAAAAAAAAAAAAAATACAAATACAAAGTACATTACATTACACACAAGAAACGTCAATAGTGGAAGAAATTATGTACCATTAAAACCAAATTCAAGGGGAGCGTATCAGCTCACCTCTAGCATATTGAGAACAGGTTTTTCCTTTTGTGCTATATGAAGACAAAACTTCATAAATGACAAATGTTCCCAACTGTCATGCTTAATTGCTAAAGAAGGCTATTTAAAGGTAACATTCATGATCCTAGCACCTCAATTTTTGTTGACCAGACACCTTTAGATAAAACAGCTGACTACTATGGCTTGCCTATCTGTTTTGTATCACCGTGTCCTTACAGCCACCGTGTTACAATTCTTAACATTTGACAGGCATAAAAGTACTAACAAACATTCAAACCCACCTCCAGAGCATACAATATCCATGCTGATCATGCATGTACACCACCCTGGTCACCCAGGCTCATATAAAAGGCCTAACTCCCTAGGCAAGACAGGAAAATGGAAGGCCATGGCTCACAAAATGTTCCTTAACAATATCAAGGCCCCAAAACCACCAGCACAATTTTAATACCACCTTGATCTGTCATGCTATATATTGCTGCACTACAACCGCTACAAGGCCTCAGGGATCCAAAAATAAAACCCCCAGGACTGCAGGTCAGTGAACAACCAAAAAAAAAAAAGAAGAATTTAAAAAACACGACTCACCCGCATTAACACTTACTGTTTCTCAAGTGATCGAGATCTCAACAAAAACATGTGGAAGGTATTTAAAATGCGGCCTTTGTGTAAATAGAAGGTGTTAAAGACACTATCGTGGATTTGCTAAATCCAAGATCGAAAAAATCAATCAAAGATCAGATTTTTTGCATGTATGTACAAGTACAGGTTCCTAACATGCCCGCCAAATGATAGGCTCAGAAGCACCTATAAGGACAGCAGCGGAAATTTAAGTCATAACTGTCCGTTCGGACACTTACTACACCACGTCAATTGATGGGGAAATCGTATCTTGAACACTGCCGTTTTCTTCCTTTGTTCGTGTCAATTCTTCAGTTGAAAAAGGTAACTTATGAGAATTTCTACAGACTTATCCTTTCACTTTGAAGCTCTCTGCAAATTTAAATTTTTTCAAATCAGCTGATAGTAAAGTCTTTAGATTCCAATCATATTTGCAGGGCTGTGGATTGAGTTTCAAGAAACAAACAACCAAAAATACACAATGAATTTGGCAAAAAAAAATCCTGAAAACCAGCGTAATATTTGACCTAATACTAAAATCAGGCTGAAATTAAATAATTTGCGGAATTTTGAAAATAATATTCCTGAAATTAGGAAAAATCCGAAGAATCACACCCCTGCATTTGATTTAAAACATATCCAACAGGATCCAATGTCAATGCAGCAGAGGCCAACTTCAAAAACCCCAACATGATTGTCACACTACAACCCCAAGGATCCCCCCTCAAAAACCCCCAAAAACCGAGTGCAGTGAGGAACCCCTAGTGAGGGGGTCAAACTCCCACAACGTACTGCAAAAAACCTTTCTATTTACTCTTGTTTTTCTTATTCCATTTCCAGATTCCTCAATAGAGGCTCCCATTTTTGTACATGGGCACCCATAATTTTCTTTATCTAAAAGCAATTGTGTTTTTCACTTTTTTCACATGAAGATAAACCATTCTTAAATCAGGAAACATCAGTTTAAAACATCTTGTACCCTACATTTATAAATATATTTCTTTGCCCAAATGAGAACATAATAAATAAAGGAGGAAGAAACCACTCGTAAGACTTCCTCATTAAATTCCACATACTTGTTGAATAAGAAATGTTGAATATTTGATATTTTAAGCTACTTATCCAAAAATTTAATTCTTCCCAAAAATGAGAGAATTTCACATGACCACATCAAATGCTGTAATCGTTTTCTTCTTTCTCTTTTCACAAAAAGTACAAATATCATTATCTAGAAACCAAGTTGTGAAGGAATCGTTAATGGAAAGAATCCTATTTATAAATCTGCACGAATATGAGACCTTGTATCAATAGTGCATTTATAAGGTATTGAGTAAACCTTTTTTCCAGTCAATATTTGATACAATACAGTCCCCGTTCTCATTCTGTCAACTCCACGCCCCCACTTTTGTTGTTGGGGGGGGGGACTGCTGGAGTAATAGGTTTGTGGCTTTGATGCATCAATTGATATTCAAATGAGGTTGCTTTTTTAGCATTCCTCAGCTGAGTTTAACAGGGGAGGCTCACGGTTTAGTTGACTCTCAGTCAGAGGCTGTTTTGGGGAAACCTTTTTGAATTGCACTCAAACCTAAAAATAGCTTCACAAATTACACTCAATCTTATATATGGTTTTAAACTGGTTTAAATCAATCCACTGTTTCTCATTAATTAAATCTGATATGAAATTAACACCTTTATTACTCCCTTTTCAAAATACACAGTCTTTCTATTAATTTTACTATATTCGGATTAATACCACAAATACTTCACTGTTTTCTTTCTCATCGTCCATATTCCTTAGTTAACCAGGATTTCAAGACATCACATAAAAAGTATTGCTATTTTTGTCCATAACAGAAATCGGTGTGCACCTTTGGCTTACATAACCAAATCCATTCCCCCCCCCAATTTTTCCGCAAGTTCATTTGCAATAATACCTCCAACCTTTCCTTTATTATCATTATCCATGAATCTCGTAACCCATGCAATCTTCAGGGCATCATGAATTTGGAAAATTTTATCATTTTCACGCCACCTTCCTCTTTACTACTGGCATACATTATCTCTCTTTCACTTTAATCTGGTTTATCATTCAAATAACCTGAATAATGTTTTGCTTCATTTTTTTAATAAAATGAAGGGGAGGATTTGGAAGCAACTGAAAATGGTAATTCATTGATATAAAGCGAAAGACTTTATTATTGTAATTTTTACCTAGAGGGGTTAATCACGTTGCGACCAAATATTTATGAATATTACCCAACTTTTTAAATTGGGGTTCAAAATTAAGTGTAAAGAGTGATCATGCTCACTCAGCGAAATCATAATACCAAGAATTTAAACTGGGTCCTTTGTCCACGGTACTTTTTTTTCAGGAAGAACACTGGTCATTATTTTGCAGTGACCCGATTTTAAGGAAACCGGATTATCAATTTTAATCTTAAACCAGAAAATTAAACCAAAATTTTTAATAACCTCGATAGCATTTACAATAGACTTTTTAGAGCCATCTAAAATAAGGGTGGTGTCGCTGCGAACTGTGTTAGTTTAACATGTTTATCGCCAATTATGATACCTTGAATGTTATTATTTACTCTCATCAGCTGATACTCAAATTTCAGCGTCATAAAATAAAAATATACACTTAGGTGGGCCAACCTTGGCGAACGCCACGTGACAATTAGAAATATTTTGGATACATAACCATTGTATTATTACACAACTATTTATTTGTGTAAAAATAATTTAATCCATTTTTGGTTGTTTAATCGCTATCGCTCCCAAAGCCCAAAATATTGAAGACACTTCTGAACAAAGTTGCACTCAAGTTTATCATATGCCTTTCAAAATCGCTAAGAAAGAGAACTACCAGGCACATTATTATTCCCAGCCTGTTCAATAATGTCAAGAATCAACCTGACATTTTCCCCAAGATATCTATTATCTAAGAACCCCAGTTTGAATCATTAGAAATAACCGACTATCACGTTTTGATTCTGTTTGCATGAGACTTAGCGGCAATTTTTGTAACTCCACCTTCAGGGGGATTATGGGTCTCCCATGCTTAAGTAATATTTCCTCCTTTTACCTCGCGTAGGATTAGGAAATTATACGCCCTTCTTTGACTAACGATAATTGCCAGTTTAAATGCATAATTTATGGATTTGACCAATAATCCCATTTGGTTCCAAAAAATTTTTATAAAATTCTATAGGGTACCCATCAGATCCTGGGCCTTAGGCTTATGGCATGGACTTACAGCAGTTTAAACATTCACCACTTGGTAATTAACCTCACACAAGCACTTGCTTTTTAGATAATTTTAGGAATATCATTTAAAAGTGATACCAAATTTTATCAAAAATAATTGTTTCATTATCACCAATCTTAATTGAGCTAGCATACAAATTCGAGTAAAAGTTAACCTCTCATCTCAAGAATTGCTTCACTCCGTATATCCTTACCATCACTCTCTTTTAATTTGGTGATACATTTTTTTGAGTAATGCCGTTTTCGTCTCGAGAAATTAAAAAAAATAATTTGAATTTTTCTCGCCATCCTCAACTCTAGCTTTGGCTTCGGAATTATAGCACCTTAGCTGTTTATGTTCCTCAAAGATTCCAACTCCTTTTTTAATATTCAATTATAACAAGAACTATCTTGATCATTTTCTTCTGTGTAAAGTGCCTCTAATCTCGTGATCTCATTTTCGAGATAATTAAGTTGCTTATTTTTATCTCTTTGCTTTCCTTAACAGATACTTAATTGTTTCGCCCCTTATTACACACTTAATTGTTTCCCACAAAAAAATTTGGGGCTTGCTTTCAGCCTTTTCATTTACAATATAATCAAACTTGGGTCTCACTAAATTAACATAGTTAACAATCGGTCCAGTAAGGATACATTAAACTTCCCCACGCCACTTCCAGGTTTTTCATAGTTATCATTTAAAATGACAGCTAACCATTGATGCTCAGATCTAAAGCAATTGTAATTATGGCAAACTTTTCCAATACAATTCCTTTAAGTGTTTTACTAATTAAAAGACATGCAAGACGACACCTACTTGGCTGGTCATTATTAGAAGCCCATGTATAATTCCTTGTATTGGGTTCAGTTCACGCCAAATATCAATAAGGCACCTTTTATCCTTCAATTAATAACTTCCATACGTGCCTTTTGATTTGTTTGCAATCTACCCCCCTTTTTGTCAAGGTTTAATTTAACCGCATTAAATCGCCACCAAAAATAACTGAATCACACCAAAATTGATCAAGCATTTTTGTCAATTTGCTTGAAGAATGGGGACAATCCGCATTGGGTGCGTAAATTTTAACAAAAAAAGAAAAACTTTACCATCCTATCAATATCAATCCACACTACACAACCGCCCATTAGGATCAATTTTGACTTTTTACTATTGAAAACAAATCCTTACTATCAAATAAAAATGCCGACTCTACTCTTGTAACTTCCGTGGCTCCAGAGTGTTTTTGTTGCTCCCACTCATTCCCGCCCCCAAACATTTCAATGCATTAACAACACTATGTGTCTCTTGGAAAGGAAAATATATTGCGAATTCTTTTTTATTATGGTAACCCTAAAAGAGCTGATGCCTCTTATTTTTTACACGTACCTTTAACATTCAAGCTCAAACCTTGAGTTCAGTCTTAAATTGTTGAAGTTTCTCAAACAATACAATTATTCTTCCACCACCAACCATTGACGTATGAACACACAAACACAAAAAATTATGCCCATAAGGAACGTAACACATTAGAACACATTAACTTCCTTGTGGAGGGCACGACTGCGGTTTTTCCACAGAAACCACATATCCACAAGGGACGACCACTTTTCCAATCAATACAATAAAGGAATCCGCTAAAAGCGGTCACTATTTTCCTTCCTATTTCTGGATGTTAAATCACATTGTCCAAAACATTGTTTCTGCTTCCAAGAGTATCAAATCAATGGCATAAAAAGTCTAGCAGTCACCGTTCCAATTTCACTTGCTTTCACCTGTACTTGTACCATCTGTATCAACTCAACGCAAACTTTCAGGAAAGTTAACGTCTACTTTCCGGTTCCTGGGTCTTCCTGGACAGTTCCCATCTTTTTTCCACAACTTTTTTCCTGCTCCCTTGCACTTCTGGCTTAAGTCCTCATCAATTAAATCACTTTAGCACCTGGATCTGGGTATGATCTTCAAATTTCGAGCCGCTTTCCAGGACTTTCTTCCTATCAATATATCTGAAGAACTTCACATCACATGTATTGTCTGGGGGTTAGCGCCTCTCGCTGCTGTTCTTTCTATTTGCTTTCTGTGTGCTCTTTCTATCTAATCGTCAAGATCCTCCCTCAATCTTCGGTGATCCTCTAATAAATATTTAACAAGTCCTGCAAATCACTTCTGACCTTGATTCCTTCAGCATCTCCCTCTGCTTTTTCATTCGGGCACATTAGAATTACACCCATTATTTCGGCGTATCCTATTTGTTAAGTCATCACCTGATCCACTAGCTTGTTCAAGTCCTCCTTGTTTCACTTTCAAGTCTATTTCTCACTCTAGGTGGTCTTGCTCTTTTCGGATCTGTTATTTTCTGGTCCATGTTGCTATATCTTTTCTCAGATATTTTCGCTAGTCCCGTATTTATCGATTCTCGATATCAAGTTTGCTAAACGTCCCTTATTATGTTAGTTTCTCAGAGTCCATTCCATTTCTTGGCGGTCGCACGCAGACCGTAACCAGCCTTCATACTGTCGAATTCCTCTCCTCCACTAGCTGAAGAGATTCGTCGGAACTTTTTCCTCCTGGTTTTCTCTCTTTGGCCGTGCCTACTTTGGGTTTTTTGAGCTTGCTTTATGTTTCGGCATAATTTACACACGTTTTTTAACTATTTAATGAGGAACTGCCTATCGTAAAAATCAGATTTCTCATTTCTTGGGAGCAGAAAAACCAACGTGGCTACTCTCCATTGTGACTGCGGCGACAGTTTTGAATTCACTGTTCATCCTTGAAGAAAGCTTACTCACACTTTTTAGTTGATCCCAACCTGGGTTAACGATTTGGTGTTATGAGCAAATGTTGTTTCACAGTCACATACGGCCACAATGCTATAATTTCTGTCCATTTACGGACCTAATTTAAATTTAGGACAGCGAAAATACAAAATTGCGCATTCTTTCATATACGACCAAATATGCACCTGTTTAAGAATAGGTAACATGTATTACTAAGTTAAAAGGTTCAGAAGATGTAACAATCTCAACTTTTGAGGTAAGTCGAGGGGGGGGCGAGGAGGGGGAAAAGGCGTGTGAATCACGAAATGCCCTTTTATCTCTACTCTAACACCTTACCAAATCTTTGAGTATTTCACAACCAAGACCACCTGCTCCAAATACAAGTATCCTACAATTCTCAAGCATGAATTCCCGGCATCTGCAAAAAAAATCAATTTGGGTTTACAATTGTTTATCAGCTGACATTTTAGCGTTTGTGCAGTCAAACTTTTGAGATATGAGTTCTTATTTCTGTATGTACTAAATCCGAGGTGTCCTCCAAGTTTTGTCTGTCATCATAAAATAGTTATGGACTTAATTTTATATTCAAACTTTTCAGTGAGGAAATTATAGGCAGTGTGCTTCTTGTTTATCTCTGGGCATAAGATTCAGCACACAAAACTACAAGCATTGTGAACTTACTTCCAGGTCCATACTCAGTGGCGGCACAAGACTTCTTTTCTGGGGTCCAAAATCAAATGTATCCACTTTAAAGTAATTTAGTCAGTTTTCATAACTGGGTATTGGATTGATGGTAATTTGTGGTTTTAATTTGAAGCTTTTGGGCTGCCCTCTGATAATGCGTAAAAAGATAAATAACTGACCTCTGGGCTTGGTTCAAAATCAGGGTGAGCAAATGGACCGCTCCTCTCCAGCAACTTCCTGACATGGTTCCAACGTCCTGGCCAATCCGAGTCAGAGTCTGCTTTTGAAGAGTCCACCGACATTCTGTATTCAATGATAAATGTTAAGAGAATAGCAATTGCAGACTTTCTCAAATTGTACAAGTTATAAAATGGATGTACCATTCCCTCAAGCTTATCCTTTACATCTGTGTAGAAGTTGTAATTACTAGAATTTGCTACATATAAATAAAGGTGGGCTATGTAGAGGATCATAGTTTCAGATCATTTCAAACGTGAAATAAATAATGACATTATCCATGCTGATCCAACCAGGCTGCCCCAACAAAAAATGGCCTCCAATTGTAAAAAAAAAATGTTTTAAATTTATTCTGGAGGCAACACCCACATTTTTTAGTATTCGGAATCATTCTATGCTACTTTCATCTCACCAAAATTCAGACATTTTCTTTTAACAAGGCGGTTCTCGAACCACAAGTCTCGCCTGCTTTCGCGCATAACTGTAAGACAAAAAGCAGCACACCAGAGTGCAACTGTGCAAGTCCAGGGTGTCCCAAAAAGTAAAAATATGAAAATTTATTCAATTTGGCAACACTATTTTTGACAAAATCATGTGACCACATTTTAAATTTGGGTCCCATACGAGGTCCGGAAAGCGGTGAAACGTCCAATTTTACATATTTTCACATTTTCCAAGAAATGTAAACAGGCTGGCAACCCAAAAGACTGACCCACGTGCAACAACCAGAACTAGAAAAACCCTTTCAATGAAAACATGGGCACTGATCTAGCTATATCTATTGATGTTAAAGCGGCACTGGCACATTTTCACAAAATATGAAATTTCTTCAATTTGCTCTCAATGATAGTCTAGGCCATTAAATGAACAGAGATATAATTTACACATAAAAATAACATGCCCCAAAACAGATAGGGACATTGATATGAGGATAAAGACATCCAGGTAATTTGTAGGCCAACTTTAATCAACAAATGCGTATATTACATGAATATTTTTGACTCGTACTCACTGATATTAAAACCACAAAGGTTATAGACCGATCAAACAAAAAAAAAAAAAAAAAAAAACATTTTCGTCGTCTGCTGAATTTAACGTCGCCGGCAACGTTAAATTATAAAATCGTTCTGTTTACCCATAAGGAAGCTGATTTGGTCTTAATCATTTCGGGTGAGGGCTTTTGTATATAAAAGCCTAACAACCATGCAAAAATATCGATTTTGAAAAATCTTGAGGGCGCACTATTTTTCAAATGTGCCAGTGTCTCTTTAATACCTTTGTTGTGGTATACTCCCTCCTTTTTTGCTTTGATAAGTCTTCTTGTTTTGTACACCACCAAATCACACACAGACATATACTGCCAAATAAACACATGCTGACCTAATTTATTGTAATTAAACAAACTCCTGAATCCTGAATTAAATTCTTTTGCAAGGTGTAGTATTTCACACTGAACATTGACAACCTGAGCAAATTTGGTTGAAATGGACCAAGCATTTGGCATTAGTTGCAATTTTAAAATAATCAAAGAATGCCCCTTTAAGTGGCCCACATGCATTTTGACCACAATTATGATTCACACAAAAGATGTATGGCATATCATGTAGTGAAGGAATTTTGCATATCCAATGTACCATTTCACCGATACAGCAATTACGCATATTTAATTAGATCAATTTTATCAAAAAATGCCCCTTTAATCGGCCCACATTATGACCCAATTATGATTCACACAAAAGATGCATGGCATAGTTTTCTTTCATGCTGCGGAGGAATTTTGTCCATCCGATGTACCGTTTCAGAGATTCAGTAATTACGCATATGCATACCTAAGCCACACATATCTCGCACTTTCAATTTGCAAGAAAGATGCGCATCATGATAGGCAATTACGCTGA